>CAEFZY010024236.1:0-15647 GCA_903066815.1 Brachyrhaphis roseni
AAACTATGAATTAACACGTGGAAATATGTACTAAACAAAAAAGTGTAAAACAACTGAAAATACGCCTTATATTGTAGTTTCTTCAAAGTAGCAATCTTTAGCTGTGATTACTACTTTGCACACACTCTGCATTCTCTTGATGAGCTTCAAGAGGTAGTCACCTGAAATGGTTTTCACTTCACAGGTGTGAAGCCCTGTCAGGTTTTTCTACAATCTAATCTACAATTTTCATAGTCATGAAAATAAAAACCATTTGAATGACCAGGTGTGTCCAAACTTTTGGTCTGTACTGTACGTTGTTTCATTTAAAAACAGGTAAACAAGCTTCCTTACAAAGATAAACTGTTAATGATGTTCAGTAAACCACCGGTGCCAGATAATTCAAAGAAAAAAACAGCCTCGGGTGTTAAATACAGCATTGGCATTTTGACATCTTTTATAGAAATAGTGAACAGTCTGGAGCCAAAACAACACCTACAGATAGATGTCTGTGCAGTTGACGGAGATCGCTTCTGTTTATATGACATGAAAATATGACAAAAGTCCCTCAATTGCATTACAATGCCCCAAAATATACAGTACACAAAAAAGTCTGTTACATTACTTGTAAAATATTTCGTACAAGTAAAGTAGAAACTGTTTCCAGTCCTGGAAAGGAGAAACTAAGTACTTAGTTGGTAGCTAAGTAGCCAAATTAATCAGCCACTTAATTTGGCTGATTAAGTGAAGCTAATGTATTCCTTAATAACTGCTGTAGGAGTGCAGTTTCGATGTAACTTTTTCACTTCCGATACAATACCGTCATTGCAGCTTTTAGAATTGGCCGATACCAATATTGACCCGATACGATATCCGAATAAATCATACATGCTGTTCTGACTTTTTTGTAATGTGGAATGCTAGAAAAGGCTCAATCAAGTGATAATACTAAGAGAACGATAGTCAACAACAACAGGTATGAGAACAACTGATCCATTTATTACTAAGCAATGGGTCTCCGTGCAGAGTGGACTAAACACTGCAGTTGAACGTTTCTGTCAGCGTGCTTGTCTTGGAGATTTTAGATGCAGGTTGATGACTGAATGTTGCATGAATTGCATTGGGGATCCTCTGGACTTGATAAAGCTCTATACAAGTACAGGCCATTTACCATTTCACCATTCTATAAACACATAAATATAAATAAAAAATAATATTGTTTTAATCGAACTGTCGTCTCCAGTGAGGAGGACGGTGAGCAAGAAGACAAAGCCATCTGGTACTACAGCACAAAGGTAGAGATTTGGGTTTTTCCCCTCGTAAAAAGAAGTTCATATTTGTTTTTAGCGCGGAGGCCATCATGCTTAAGTCTCCCACACTCTGCGTTTGCCAGGTCCAGCTGGCCGAGCTGATAGACCGGCTGGATAAAGAGTACTGGGAGGCCGATCTGTACGGAGCCCTCGAGGAGATAAGGGACGAGGTGCACATTCACATGGACATCACCGAAGACCTCACCAACAAGGCTCGCGGCAACAACAAGTGTTTCCTCACTGCTGCCAATGGTAAAGAACGGGAAATTTCATAAGCTGGTGGACTTTATGATTCTTCTTGTCTTTTTTTTTTTTATTATTTTATTTATGGTATGTTCTGTCATTGCTATCAAATGCGTGCAAAAGATCAATTTTATTCATTTTTTCAAATTATTTTCAGGTTTAAAGCAGATCTCAATCTTTCTGGCCCTTATGATGCACAGAAAACCTTTTTTTCTTTCACTTTTTCTTTTTTTCTTTTGCCTTTTATTCCTTAACCTATATTTCCAAGAGGTGAAACGTCCTGTGTCCACCTCGCCACAGATACAGCTTCATTTTGATTAAAGAAAACAATAATTGAAAGCTTTATTGCCTCTAGCTTGTCAGCAACATTTCTGCACTAAATTTGAAAAAAAAAAAAAAACACAGAACAGTCCCCTTGGTCCCAAGCAGCGCTTTATTACTGCAAACTGATATTACAACTACAACTGCAGATCACTTTTCCTGCTGGCTTTAGCATGGAAGCAGTTCCCTTAAGCAGCTGATTAAAAAAAAAATTAATACTAGCCTTCACTTTTTTAGCAGATTTTCCTTTCTGGACTTTCAATTTGACCATTTCTTAATATTTCCCTTCTCTATTTCCACTCAGATGAAATCTTGGAGCGACTGCGAGCTAAGAAGGAGGAAGAGCTGGAGGAGGTGAAGAGACGGGCTGCCGAAGAGGCCCAGAGGGCGCGACAGGAGAAGCAGAAGAAGGAGCAAGATTTGGAGAAAGGAGAAGAGGAGGCCAAGCCGAAGGATGAAGAACAGGAGGATGGCAAGGCCAAAGAGCTGTCAGCGGGAGACGAATCAACAAAAGAGGAGGCCGCACAGGAAAAAAACGACGGCGAGAAGAGCAGTGGTAGGTGTTTTTGAAAAAAAATACACCTGTAGGTGCAAATTTGTTTTAGTAACTGTCTGATAATGAAGTAATAGCGGATAAAATAGCTTAATCTGATGTTGTGTTTTTCTCTTAGAGGTAATTTGGCCATATTATTCTTCCTCCATTGGCAGTTTTGTATTTCATTGCCCATGAAACATTCACATTTCACACCATTTCTGCTGCTGTTCTACAGTAAGTGAAGCTCCGCCCTCTAGCCAAGAAGACGGCGGCGGCAGCAGTGTCGGGGATGTACCATCGATCCCGTCGACTGCTTCTCCTTCACAAACCTCCGCTGGGAGCGGCGGCCTGTCCTCCACTGTGGAGGTTCGGCTAGAGCGATGCGTCTTTGAGTCGGCGTCTAATAAAACTGAAGGTACAGTTTAAGTTTAAGTAGGACTGCTTTTCTTAGTGTATCTGGAAGGCTGCAAAGGAAATTGACTCTTGGCTTTCTTCTCTTTTTTTTTTAATCGTCTTTGAGAGTATTTCTTTGCTGTTGTTACTTTTAGTGACAACAGTTTGTTTTAGCTGTAATATTGCTAAAACAAATAAAATTCATTTTGAGCTTTTCTGGAAACTGTTTGACTTCCACAGTCAGTATCACCAGGAGGAGCTCAAATTCAAATTTCTTAAACCTTTTTACTCAAACCTCGTCTTCCCTCTTATTTGGTGTGATGCAATACTCAAAAAGTTTCAGCAGAGGGAGCCAAAGCCTAACTTAATTTTTACTGGCATGTGAAAGTTTCTTTTTTTACTGACAATATATTACTTCCTCGTTTACTCTTTTATTGCATTTTTAATTTATTGATTCTCTTCTTAAATAGATGGATATATACACTCTATTTATCCTGACATGAAGACATTCATGTGTCACAGCAGCAATGAACAACTCACAATAAAAAAGAATCAAATCACAATGAAAAAGAATCAAATCACAATGAAAAAGAATCTAAACTGTAACTAAAAGCTATAAACCATATATAAAATGTTTTTTTGTTAAGAAAGAAGCTGTAATATTTCACCTAAAAAATAAAAAGAAAGAAATTACTTGTATGTTTAATTATTATTAAAATGTGCACTGCAACAATGCCAGTGCAGAATTAGATATTATTCTGGGTAAACTGAGAAAAATCAAATCAAATCTGCTACCTGTTTAAACATGCAAACCATTTATCTGTCAGTGCTAATAGCCTTTTTTTTTTTCCCCTTCCTACTGCTTGAAGGAAACCCAGCATCTGACTCCGTGCCTGTCAGTGGTGACGGCGTCCCCAGCCTGAGTCAGCTCTCCCAACCCTGTGAAGACAACAGCAACAGCAGCGTTGCCGGCGTCGCTGCCAGGGGCCCGGAGCCCCCAGACTTGGCCGATAGATCATCCCAGTCATCGCTGGCGAGCCTCGATGATGCAGGTCCGTCACTTATAAAGTCATACAAAGCATAATGCTTAATAATAGGGCTGCAACTAACAGTTATTGTAGCAATCGATTATTCTGCCGATTAATGAAATACAAAATATCGGCACGTTCTGCTGATTTTTTTTATTTAACCACTTAAACCTATTTACACAATATTACAAATACGCTAAAAGATGCGAATAAAAAATATATTCCTTTTTAAATAGTAATTTTTTAATAAAATTGAAGAGTGTAAAGCTAAGACTACGCCACTCGAGGAGTTTTGGGTAAAGCATATTTACAGATGAAGGTGTTTTTATCTAAATTAAAATGTGTATATATTTTGTACCATTTTTGCTTAATTATAGCTATAAATAACTTTTTATTCAGTCCGTATACTCCAGTTAACAATTAATTGATAACTAAATTAGTTGATGATTATTTCAGTTATCGATTATTCATGATTAATCCGATTAATCGTTTCATCCCTCCATAATAACTGCCAAAAAAATTGCGATGAAAGCTTGTTACAGTTTGAATTTAGGTATTCACAATACAAAACAGTATGTTTTACTACATCGACCTTCTTATTTCTTTGACTAAAACTGCTCACTGCATTCCTAGGGGACAGCAAAGACTCGACCAACAGCGAGACGGCGGGAGGCAGCAATAAGAGGTCTTCAGCGACGCGCATGGTGACGCGCCTGAGGAACCCAGACAGCAAACTGAGCCAGCTGAAGAGTCAACAGGTCGCAGCTGCTGTTCACGAGGCAAACAGGGGCTTTAAGGAGGGCAAAGAGGTCAGGTCAAACATGGGAGCAATATCAATGGACATATTTTATGTAGAGTGTTGTTGAAGTAGGATATCACGGGGAAAAAAATCTTGTTTAGATTCATGAAAGGTGTGAGTTACAGTTGTGTTAGCGTTTTTAAGGTTGCGGTTGTCTCTGCAGGTGTTAGTGGTGAACGCCCAGGGCGACATCACCCGGGTCAGCACGCGGAGCAGCAAAGAGGTGGTGATGAAGGGAACCATCAGCCAGTTCTTCAAGCTGGGTCAGGAGGGGAAGTACCGCGTCTATCATAACCAGTACAGCGCCAACGCCTTGGCCCTCAACAAGCACCAGCATAGAGAGGCAAATAGCGTTTTCGTCATTTCAGCTGTTGTTTGCCGATCAAATGGAAAAAATTGTCAAATTCCTATTTGTGTCCAATTGATTAGTGCATCTATAATTTTACTTTTTTTTTTGTTTTAATCTGGACAGGACCATGACAAGAGGCGACATCTCTCCCATAAGTTTTGTATGACACCAGCAGGAGAGTTCAAGTGGAACGGGTCCATTCATGGCTCTAAGGTTCTGACTATCTCCACGTTAAGACTCACCATCATCCAGCTTGAGAACAACGTTCCGTCTCCCTTCATGCATCCAAACTGGGCCTCACACAGGTAAAAACTGGAAAAAGATAACTTTTCTTTCTTTCTTTTTTTTTAAACAAAACAAGAGGCTTTAATCTAGTTCTTTACTTTACAAGTAAAGTACAAATAGAGGCAAAATCAAAACCTGGGTGTTTATAGCCAAATTAAAATGTAATTATAATTTCTCTTAGAATTTAGGATCATGTAATTGATCTTCTTTGTTTCCTTTTCGTAGGACCAACTGGATCAAAGCAGTTCAGATGTGCAGTAAGGCCAGAGAGTTTGCACTGGCCCTGGCCATTTTGGAGTGTGCCATCAAACCTGTGGCAATGCTGCCGGTCTGGAAAGACTCACTGGGTCATACCAGGTAAAGAAATACTACGCATAGAATCTGCCTGGAATGGAGCTAAAAGTACCACAGTTTCAGGGAATTTCTCAGCAATGCGGGTTTTTTGTTGTTGTTGTTGTTTTTTGTTTTTTTGAGTCTGAATACTCCAGTTAACAATTAATCGATTACTAAATCATTTGACGATTGTTTCAATAATTGACTAATCATGATTAATCGTTTCAACCCTACACAGAATATCGCACCTTTTCACTTTTTATAATGCAATGTAAGCTAAACAGGTTGATATCAACTAATTAATCAGTAGGGCTAGCTGCTCAGATCGTTTTTTTTGTAAGTGAGGGAGAATCATAGTGCCCTCTTTCATCCGGCTGACCTCCAGTGCTCACCTGCATTTTTGTGGTCTGCACTCTGTTTTTCTGACATCTTAATTAATATAAAATGTTTCTGGTTTTTAAATAACTTTGAAGTTTTAGTATGCTTCGTCACCAGTAAGGAACTCAAGCCTAACAGTACTGTACGTGTTCGGGATGTGTGTAAATCTTTCATAAAACTATGTACCAACACAAAACTACGTAAGGACAGCAGTTGAACGTGTAGAAAATAATATTTCAGTTTTGCATCTTCTGAGTTTATGAAAAGCCTAATTTAGGAAGACATCCTCGTAACAAGAACACTTCTCTTCATCACTGAAGTCCCAACTATTTCTTAAACTAGCTGACCAAACCTTCAAAAGCTTCAGAAGCCTAAGTAAGCATTGAGTGCATGTACACAAGGTATGTTCACTGAGTTTAGCGGGCAAAGTCGACGGTAACCAGATCCGTTCAAAAGGCCCACCCTAGCTGTGAGGCATAATATTTTGACTGCACGTCCCCGACCAGCACCACCCAACTCTTCCTCTACGCCTCCTGCGACATAGGGTCCTTTCATAGAGGTGATTGTCCAGGGTCTCACAGGGTTAGGACCGGGATGTGTTTATACATCGCAACTTTGATTATGGAGATAGTAGTGAGAAAAACTGCATTTCATAAAAGGGATTTTAAACAGAAGACCAGGTTCTCATTTTAAATGAAAGTCAAACTCGTAGTCTGAGTTAAAGAGGGTTCCAACGCAGTCTAGAATGACATAAGAGTTTTTGAATACGTAAGGAAAATAAATGTATGGGAAATTATTTGTATTTCTTCTCCTGACTTCATTCCCTGTTGCTGAGTTCCTACTGTCCTTGTTTACTATCCTATTTTCTTCGTTGTGTCCTTCCTCCTTTCACTCTCTTTGTCCTTTGTCACTTCTGAGGTTTTGATTCTGCTCAATGTTATTGTCTTGCATGTTAGAATCAGCGTACAGGACTGGGGCCTCTGGAACTTAAATTGTTTAAATTAAAGAGTGCGTTGCAATGACAAATCTCATAATTCAACTTTCACATTCTTGTCTTTTAAGAAATGTTCATGCTTTCAATTCATAAGTAAAATATGAAATACTTTCAGGTTGAACCGCATGACGTCCATGGAGCGTGAAGAGAAAGAGAAGGTGAAGAAGAGAGAAAAGAAGCTGGAGGATGAGGAGACAATGCAACAAGCAACCTGGGTCAAGTACACCTTTCCAATCAAGCACCAGGTAGTTAACATTGGGTTAATTTAAGGTGTACTGATAGTTGTTTGAATCCTTAGTAATCTAATGCTTGTTAAGATTCTGTGCTGTCAACTTACTCTTTTATTAGTGGTGATGTCAGACCAAAACTTGTACGATTAAATATTCCACCCATGTCGTCTCATCTGTTGTCTGAATCAAAATGTTTTGAAGTCTTAATATGTTAAATGACTTTAGAATGAGTCAATTTGGTAGGAAATAATGTGGTTTGCGTGATCATCAAGGGCTCTTTGATATAGAAGGTCAAACACTGCTGTGAGTCATTTCCCTGAGCAATTTGGACTAAATATACCACTAATCTCTGAACATTTAAGCTTTTTGTACAAAAACTTGTTTTTCTTGCTTCACAAATTTTCTTACATTTCACTTGATCAGTTGAGCTTCTTGTTCTTCCTTTTATTGATGTTTTTCTCATTTTACATCCCATATGTAGGTGTGGAAGCAGAAGGGAGAGGAGTATCGTGTTACAGGCTATGGAGGTTGGAGTTTTATCAGTAAGACCTATGTACCTCGGTTTTCCCCAAAGCTTCCTGGAAACACCAACGCCAACTACCGCAAAGAACTGGAAGGTCTGAAATAAGCCTTTCACCCTTGAGTCTTTGGTTTATGGAAAAATGGTTAACACTTATTTTAGTTGAATATGTTGCTCGGATGTATACTCTTACTCTTTCTTTGTGCCTATGTGAAAAGGTTCTCATCTATGTCAACTTTCAAAATTATTTCATGAGACCATTAGACTTCAAAAGATTCTTCCTTTTCTAGTTTGCAAAAGTATTCATAACTCTTACACTTGTCACTTTTTGTCATATTACAAATGTAATGTATTACATTGGAATTTTATGTGATGTTTCGAGCTCGGGACATTGTTCTATAACCAATTCCTGATTTAAAGTAGTCCAGAACATTCCCCCTGCTGTTTTGTTTTATTATTATTATTGTTTTCTAATTTTTTAGATTTATTTTTTTTTTTACTTCTGCATTACTTTATTGAGTGACACAATTCCAATAAAACACCTTAAAGTTTGTGGTTGTTGTATGACAATATGTGGAAAGGCACAAGGGCTATCAATGCTTCTGCAGGGCAAAGTCTGCTGGTGTTACAACTCCTGCGACTTATTTTGAAACGTTTTAAGTTGATCAACATATGGACTCTGCTGCTAAGCTGTTAAAGTTCAACCTTTAAAGTGATTCCGGTTTTTTTAACTACGTTCTGGAACATGATCTCTCATCCTCTCATATTTTTCTATAGATGCTAAACTGGGCAAGAGATGTACCTTATTGGACTTGAGCCGACGACCCAGTTTAGTTGCATCGAGAGCTCAGGACGGTCCCGCGTCAAGCAGTGAAACCAAGGATCAAGACTCCACGGATCTCTCCAGAAAACCTGCTGAAGACACGGAATCTACGGAAAGGATGGAGCGAGACGAGAACGAGGAACCAGAAGAAAAGAAGCCAACAGGTTCACCTGTAAAGATGGAAGGGGATCCCACAGACTCCACGTCAAAGGAACAAAGTATAGTATAGTTCTCCAAAGCTTCGGACTTTTTAAAACTACCGCAATGACAAGTACTAAAACAGCTACCTGCTAGCAGCAGCAACGGTAGCATATGGAGCTTGTCATATGCATTATAATATGCATATCTCCATCAGTTGAAACACTAATTAGAGAGATAAAAATGAAACAAAAAAATTTATATTACCCTTTTTTACAAAGATATTGTATATTATTGTATATTCTCCACACATAGCCGGGTCTTTCTAAGAATCAATAGTAATATTGTACACTCCGAATGGGTTTCAGAAAAGTTCTGATCCACATGAAACCACATGAACATTTAAAACAACGTTGCCCCCGACATTGTTTTAAACATCTCAAACCGACAGGGGGCAGAGTAGCGCTAAGCTAAAACCAATCACATAGCTTCAAAACAGCGCCGACTTCCTCTTAGGGATTAAACATGGCGCCAGGAGGTTCATTTGTGTGGGTTGATGGGTTGAACTAATTTTAAATCGCAATTTAGAATATAAAGTTAATAAAACACAAGACAATGTCAATTGGGAATTGTGTCAAAGCAGGTATGTGGATATATTACCTTGTTTATTTGGAGACTGTAATGTGTGGAACCTCAAATCTCAATTTTTTCCATGTACATGCAAACACAGATAAATAGTTGTTTTTCAAATTTCTACTTTGGTCTGAGGTTTTATAAATAATCGTTTTTTATATTAAACAGAGTTTTGGTGTGGATAAAAGGCCAAAACATATAAAAATGTATTTGTTTTAATAGATAACCAGCTATGTGTGAACTAAGTCTAAAACTTAAGCTGAAGTGTGAATGCATTTGTCTCTTGCAGAATCCAGTATTCAGGAGCACAAAGCTGCCATAAAAGAAGAGCCTTCAGATCCTTCTCAACGCCCCTTCTACTACGACGTCGTAGACGTCAGCAAGGGCTTCCTCACCCGTGTTGCTTACAAGAAGAAAGTGAAGACCTCCAAGCTGGACAGCCTGCTGGAGCGCAGAGTGAAGCAGCACACGATAGAAGAAAAGCAGAGACAGCAGGTTTCCGCATCCAGATCGCTGGCACCAGCACCGGTTTCTCCCTGTTCAGCCCCCATCCCAAGCACTCCAATCCGGCCTCGGTCGCCGCTCAAGACGCAGAATCTCGCACAGACACAACTTGTAAACAAGGAAGCTGTGAAAGTGGAAGAGAAACTTTCTACGGCACAAACGTTAGGGGCAACGAAAGCCGGAGGACAAGAGGAAGGAGAGAGTGTGACTGAACTCTTGAACCCTTCTTCTTCCTCTGTGTCAAACCACAGCCCCAAAAACACTTGCAATACAGGTACAGGTGAAGGTTCACCACAAAGTCAAACTGCCTCCATGCTCCAGGAAAACTTGGAGGAAAGGACTACAGGGCATAAAGAAAACAGCTCTGAAGGTTCTGGACAAGAAGCTATTAAGCTGTCAGAGGAGCAAGACAAAAAAGTGAGGGGGTCTAATAGCTCTTTAGGGCAACAAACAGCCTGTGTTGCATCAGATGTAATCAAGGCTGAACATTCTTTAAATGCAGAGTCCAACTCTGTGACAACACTTCCACGTGTTGTTGACCAAAATACCAGCGAAAACGGATCTCCTGTTAAAACTTCAGACTCTCTTGATTCTGCGCACTCAGAGGAAAATGGCTTTGGGCCAGAGGGGAACCAAGGAAACTCGCAGGGCTTTGGACACAACGGAACCATAGGGGAAGACACTTCCAAGCTGGTTTCGCCCGTGCCTCAAGTGAACGGGAATGGTGGTTTGGTTAGTGAAAACGTACTCAGTAACTCTGTAACGAGCTTGAACAATGGTGTGGTCACCGACAGACCCCAGCCCAACATGAACAGCATCGGGAAGGCCGAGGATCAAAGGCTGGTGGTCTCGTCGAAAGATGGCGCACAGCAGAAGCCTTTAGTGAACGGAGACTTGACTTCGGTAAACGCTACAGTCATTTTAAAAGGAAAAGAGGCACATTTGGATTCTGAGGCAGAGGGAAAGATAACTACACTGGACCAGAATTACAGCCCTCCGCCAAAGATGGCAAAGCTTGAGAACAGTACAGACAAATTTGGCGGCAATGCCGGGAGCAATCTGGAGAACGACAGCGCCTCGGCCTTTTATCCCGAGGAGACCAAACGCGCTCCTGCCGTGAAGATCATCAGAATGGCTCCTTCTCCCATTCCTTCACCAGAGGAGTCCAGTCTGAGCGACGACTTCGCAGAGGAGAACAGCAACAGTGGGTCAGCGGATCCATTCAAGACCATCATCACTCAGGTAACCACAACCTCCACCACAACGACGGTAGTCTCCGCGGAGACGAGAACGGCAAAAAGCCCGAGTGAATCCACGGCATCTGTGGTGACGACGAAGAGCAGCGCAGTTTCGACCCTTTCCAGCATGACCAAAACGACAGTGACCAAAGTTTGCTACTCTGGACTTGACGGTCTGTCTGAAGACAGCCAGAGCAAAACACTGGTGCAGGAGCAGAGAACGATGCACTCGTCCTGCACCCGTGAATCTGGCGCAGGTGGTAAAACTACCATGTCGTCTTTCTCCATGAGCCACGAAGAGTGTTTGACGACGAAAGGACGCGTGCGCCTTCTCAAATTCTCGCGCACGAAGAAAATGCGCTCCGACACAGCTCTTCCTTCTTACCGCAAGTTCATCACCAAGAGCAGCCGGAGGAGTATCTTTGTTCTGCCGCATGACGACTTGAAGGTGCTGGCGAGGCGAGGAGGATTCCGCGAGGTGCCGGTGTTCAGTTACAACGCCAAGCCAGCCCAGGATATCTGGCCGTACCCTTCACCCAGACCTACGTTTGGCATCACTTGGAGGTAGACCTGCTACTCTTTGTTGATCAAGAATCACTTACTGTTCTCTGTCTGAAGAACAAACACTACGTCTAGCTTGTTTTTCTGACATCCAAGCCATTTCACACTCTGAAGGCATTTTTCGGTGAGGTTGAGGGACACATTGCACACACAATACATTTCTTGTGAAAATATATTTAAAACATACATTTCAGTAGTATATGTTTTTTCATGCAAAACATTTTACTAATAATGTGATGGTTTTACTGTTTTATAAGATTAAACCATGCAGATAATTACATACAGTACTTTATAAAAGAATTTATACCCCATTATGAAGGGGTATAAATACTCTTTATGTGTGTGTTGAAAAGCACATCACATATGATGTTACAAGCATAAACTTTATTTCCTTAGGCTTTTTGACATTTTTATTTTCAGCCCCCTTTACTGTGACTCATCTTACATAAAATCCAGCCCAACTCCAAATGAAGAGTAATTGAACCCCATTCAGTGTTACCTGAACTGAACTAAGAATCTGTGACAAGATTTGGAAAAATGTGTGTTTACAGATGCTCTCCACTCAATCTCACTGAGCTTGTGCCACTTTGCAAACTAGAAAGGGCATTGAATTCATTTTCCAAATCTGGTAATCATATCTGTAATTGCAGTGACAGGTAGTCCTGTTGGTTTGGGGATATTGAATGATTTTGCACTCTGCAGTTGTAAATTTTTTTGTTTCATTTTCCTCACATTTTACACGTGTGCACTACTTTGTGTTGGTCAGTCGCAAAAATAAGTTTGTGGTTGTAACGTGACAAAATAGGAAAAACTTATTAGTCAGAATAGTTTACTGCTGAACATTAAGAAAAAGGCTGTCATGTATAAATGGGAAACAGATGGATGTGGAACCACAGGACTAAAAACTCAGGTTAACCTCACTTAGAGCACACTTTCAGGTTCAATACAACTGAGTCCAGGCCTGGTTGTCTCCGAAAATCTTTACCATGTTTTCTGTTTTGTATTTCAGCTCAACTTGATCTCCACCCTTAACAGCTGTAGTTAGATTGTCTGTACAGTTGCCCAACAATATGAGAGTCCTAGAGTGTAATGAATGTGGTGTTGCAGTTTATATAGACACCATAAGAAAGATTAAGCTGGCTTCACATCACAGCTTGTGATGTAATGTTATTGTTTCCCTGGACAGGTCGCCAGTCTGTCGCAGGGAAACACAGAGACAGACGGGACAAGCAACCATGCACACACACACTCACACCTAGGGAAAATTTAGAAAGACCAATTAACCTGACAGTCATGCTTTTGGACTGTGGGAGGAAGCCGGAGTACCGGAGAGAACCCACACATGCACAGGGAGAACATGCGAACTTCGTGCAGAAAGACCCCGGGCCGGGACCGTTGGTGTGTATTCTCCGAAAATGAAAAGTCTTAGCGGGATAGTATCAATGCAAATGCAGGGGTACTTCTTCCAAATCGTTAAGTTAGAGTTAAAAGCAACGCGCGCGATTCGCTTTTAAAAGTTTCCGTTGAGCGCGCATGTTCCGAGCAGGCGGAGTGGCGTTTAAAATTGACACGACGAACGGCGGTGCAAGAACACCTTCCAAGTCGTCCAAGTTGCGTGAAAGTCGCGTCCAGATACAAAAATTGAGGCGCGCGAAGGCAACTACGTTTATAGTTGGCGAGTTGAACCGAGCACATGGCTCCGCCCACACTGGTTGGCCTCGCGAGCTGTCACAGCTGCGAGTCGCGCGTGCCACCGTTCACGCAAACTGGACGATTTGAAAGGTGCTCTTGCAGACCAGGTACAGTTGTACTGATATTTATATAAACTATCTTTGAAGGCTCATTTTATGGGAATATGGCTCCAACTTACACATTAATGATAAACGCAATACCCGGCGGCATTGCCCGCCCACAGCGTCAGCCGTGCCCCCCTGGGACTGGAAGCTGTTTGTTGTTTTTACCTTAGAATGGCCAACTTTCTGTTATTCCTATATCAATTTGATACAGTAGGGGTTTCCGCACTTCCCATATGTATGTCTTCTGTCACTTTTCAGCAGTTGAAACTGTTTAATCCGTTGTTAACACGTTGTAACCTATTTTTCCGAGCTGCCTTTAAACGCAACATGAGCGCTACGACGCTCGCGCTGGGTTTACACTTGTGCGGCAGCGACGGAGACCTGCTGCTGCCGTGCAGAATCATGGCAGCTAAACGCAAAGAACTTGGCACAGTTTCCCCCTAACTAACCGACTGAGTCGAGTAAAGCTGTTGGATGCAGGTAATGTTAGCTAAATGATGACTAGCTAATAACAATACAGCACCTTAAGCTTGTTAACAAGTAGCCTTTAGGCTACTGATGTTGTCTATGTTCAGCTACGTAGATTCATTTTGCCCCCCGCAAAATAAGTCGATGCCTCCCCTGTTAAACTCGTCTGGAGCCGGGCTTGCAATGGTTCAACGCGAACTTTCTAAAGCGCGAATATAACTTATAGTAGCCTAGTTAATTTAGCAATGATTAATCGTTAACTGGGATATACAAGCTAAAGAAACGACTATTTGAAAAGGCTAAAACTTTACAAAATAAATATGAAGTTTGCACTTATATAACACCACTGGCTGTAAATATTTTTTTTCTCAAAACTCCTCAAGTGTCATAGTTGTAGCTATTACCAGTTCAAATTCACTAAAGGGAAGCCCCTTTACTGCAATTAAATGCGTAAACTAAAAAACTTTGCCAGCTTTACAAAAATCCAGAAGTGCAGAACCAGACATGGCAACAGTGTGCAGGTGAAATCCCTAGAGATGCCCCTTTGCACCCAGTTCAATTCATTAACTAAAAATGAGGCTTAACCTGAGGATCCAAAGAGACTCTATGTAGGTGTAGAGCAGAATAAGAAAAAGGGCTCCTCTTAAGGTAAAAATAACAAACTCATGCACTCATTTAAAGGGCTCCCTCTTAAAATTACCTGCTATACATACAGTAAAGAAAGTGTTGTGTCAGAAAGGTGTATTCACTGTCAGTTTATCATTTGTGTCTCCTCTCTCCCATCTGCTGTTTGTGGTTTTGGCCCGTAGAGCCTACTGCGGCTCCCAGCCTCGTGTCACACAGGCTCCTCTGGTTGTTTTGACCAAGCTTCAGAGTCTCGGAGCAGACATGAATCACCCGGTGGTCAGAGAGGTGTCAACACGTTCACTTTCTGCACCGACCAAACCCTGCAGCCTGTGCATACTTTTCCACTGGCGGTCACACATGGGAATGTGCAGATCTACCAAACCCCATCCGCACTCAGAGCCCTGAGATAATCATGTTTTTGTAGATGTTCAAGATGTTTTTAATCACAGTGTCCAAGAGCCAAATTCATTGTCAGGACAGAATTCCCAGCCATAATGACCCAAGCAAGATTAATGCCTTCTTCTGGACATTATCTGTGGATGAACGGCATCCTGTCGTAAATTTTTGGTGACTAAGTGAACTGTGTGAAATAAGTGTTCTTTGATACGGTTTTTAGTGAGCAACCATCCTAAACTTCAACTAGAGCTTGAAAGTATTTATTAAAAATGAAAGCCACTGCTGTTGGTTTGGCAGAAATATAAATGGCAGCGACATTCCCAGAAGTCTGTTTTTTTTATCTGCATCTTCCAGTTATGTACGTGATTGTACAGCAGTGTGTTTTCTGTCACTCCGAGGGAGTCATTACGACACTGGCAAATAACGGAAACTTTGTCGTTGGTCAGTTGGGCAACTGGAAATGTTTTCTCGCATTTGTGAATGACTAACACTTCCTCTGGTCACTGGATCCAGGTACCGGCTACAGACGGTGAAGTCCCTGGCTGGAGTGAGCCTCATGCTGAGGCTCCTGTGGGCCTGTTTGAGGTGGGACGACATGGCCGTGAAACCGTCTGCCGCCGTAGGCACGACGCGTACAGGTATACCCCTCGAACGTGTCCTCAGTTTTCGGAGAAAAATAAAATAAAAAAAGGAAACAAACTTGTAGAAAATTGTAAATCGTTGGTAATTACCTCTCACATATGTAATAAGTACCGTATTTTCCGGA
>CAEFZY010024248.1:0-21543 GCA_903066815.1 Brachyrhaphis roseni
GCTTTTGACTTTTTTTTCTACCTGAGAGAGCACCACTTAGAGCATCTTTGCCACATCTCCAACCCATTCCTCTTTGTTCCTTTCCAGAATGTCTTTGCCCAACTCAGAGAATGCCTCCACCCTGGAGAATGCCATGCAGCTGATGATCCAGACCTTCCACAAATACTCTGGAAACGAGGGGGATAAATACACGCTGAGCAGGGCCGAACTCAAAGAGCTGCTCACCACGGAGCTCGGCACCTACCTGGGGGTAAGAAAACATACGAATTTGCATACATGCATATAATACAGCTGAAAAACAGTTAGTGCATATTTGATTCCCTTTTTCTCGCAAATGCAGAATGCCCAGGACAAAGAGGCTGTTGATAAGGTCATGAATGACCTCGATTCAAACAACGACGGAGAGGTCGATTTCACTGAGTTTGTCATCTTGGTTGGAGCTCTAACTGTAGCCTGTAACGACTTCTTCCTGGAGTTCAATGATAAGGCAGAGAAGAAGTGAGCGGCTCATAGAAATCCGCTCTTGCAAACACAAAACCCCTACGCTCCAGCGAGGAAATGGTAACAGACGTTCTGTCATGCAGCTGAAGTGCAAAAACACACAAAAACACACTGACCTGTTTGTTTATTTTGTTCTTTTTGCCTCATTGTAACTGTAAACGGGATTATTATTTCTCATTTCATTTCCTGCGGTTCTGTGTCTTGAATTACTTTTTGATACACCTTCAAGCTAAATGTTTCTTCCCCTAGAAAGAATAAACATTCATTTAAACCGTGCATTGTTGGCTCTGTTGTATTGCAGCACAAAATAAAAAGGAGAGCAAATGCAAATAGACACCAGGGGGCAGCATTACTCCCTGGTTTATAAAAAAAAAAAAGCAATATAGTAGCAGAAGAGCTCAAACAGGCTTATACACAGATTTAAGACAAATTCCTGTTGTCATACAAGAATGTGTATAGATCCAGTTGCAGTAATCTTCATTGATGCATTTTACCCTGTAATAACATATTTTAACTGTTATTTTTATTTTAATCTTTGCGTTTGAAATCATTTTAGCACTGAGATTTTGAAAATGTTAATGCAGTACCAATAAAGTGTAAATTATTATTGTTATTATTATAAGCAGTCACTTGCTGTGATTTGAGGGTTGACTCTGTGAAAGACTCTGTGATTTGAGGGTTGATTAAAATAGTGAAAGACTCATGTGTGTATTTATTTGTTTAAAGGGAGAGTGTGCAGTAATGAATACAGATATATCCTGTCAATGTGCCAGATTCAGCCTACCACTTCCACCGTAAGATTAAAGCTTCCTGAAAGAAAGCGTGTTTGTTTGCAAAAAGGTTGCTGCAAGTTTCCAAACTTGAAAGCCAGGAGTTGCTTCTTTTCTAATCCAGTGGTATAAGAGCAATGGAAAAACTGAAGGGAACTGATTAGCAACACACAAAAGCTTTGTGTACATGTGTAAGAGTAAAGGATGACGACAAGAGCCACAGACGATTAATCTGAACCTACAACCTTTATTGGAACGGTTAAGGTGAGCAGATTTCAGAGTTGGGAATGGGGGGAAGGTGAAGGACGGTGGAGCATAATCATCAGAGAGGAAGTGAGTGGAAAAAGGAAGGAGAGCGAAAAGGTTGAGGGGAGCAAACAGAGAGTGGGCAGCGGCACTTTCTCTGTGCAGAGCCATGCAGCCAACAGTATTCACGGGTCTCTGAAAGGCTTTTCACACTTGTATGAGATCTGCCAGGGATCCCCACGGGTGATCCCATCGTCGAGAGGCAGAGAGGGAGACGGCTCCCAGCGAGTGAAGCTGCAGACCTGGCCACATGACTGTAGAAATCCAGAGAAACTCACAGACGATGACAATAACATGAATGAAATAGCTTTTTTGTGTGTGTTTTTAGTCCTTTTCCTTTAAAGTGAAACATTGGGAGTCCTTTCTCTTTTCTGGTTTCCACTCAATTGTTTAGGCATTTTCCACTTACAAGGACAGTAGATCCTCTTGAGCTCCTTCTTTATTTATTAAGATTTTAATTGCACATGTGATTGCAAAGGTCCTTTTGCGTCTACCATGAGTGTCTAAGACCCTGATAAGATTCTGGAAATACTAAGACTAACTTCCAGAAATTTGTGAGTTTGGAAGACCAAATATAAGGGGCTGGAGTTTGGCAGGGACTAATTGAAGAAGGAGTTGGAAGACACACATTCTATATGCTGCAACTCTCAGAGGTGATAATACAGAAGGGTGTTCACATTTACACATTAAAGTTCAGGCGTTGAGCAAGAGGATTACAGATGCACCTGTCAGAATCCTGTGGCGATTCTGATTTTCCACTTTTGGAAATCTTGAAGTTGGCTCTGATTTCTCCTTAGGAACAACACTATTAAAGGATGACAGAATGGCACTGGAAATCTTTTGACATTTAATCTTTCTCATGAGATAGCGCTATGGTGCAGTGATTTGTATTTAGGAAATAATGTAAGACGAAAGACAACCTAAAATTAATATGACTTTGTCTGGTAATAAATGGACTGCCATATCAAACGCAAATAATTTTTTGGGTTTATTGCACCAAGAATCCAGCAGGATCAGATCTGATCAAAATGATAAATCGTGTCACCAACAAGGTTTTACTACAATTTTAAAAACAGAAATATTAACGAATTCAGATTTTAAACTATCTTAAATGACAGCTTGCGTTACAAAACCAGCAGAATTAGCATGTGTTCCTTAGAGAATCTATATCCTTAATCTGAGATTTCCAAATATGTTCAGCATTCCTGCTCTCTGCTGAAACTGTTGCTCTCTAACTGCCTGAATTAACCTTCTTCAGACGTCAGGGACAACCCTGTTTATTCAAAATACCTTCTCACATATCTGTGCTTCCTCTGACTATGATCTTAAGTGCCCTAATGATGCAATATTTAGGTAGCTTTGAGTACCTCCAGATATGGCGTGTGTCCTGAACCGGAAAAATATCTGGATTTTGAAGTATCTGTCTGGTTTCAGGCTGGTTTGACTGATTCAGGTCACCAGCCGATTTTTTTTTCTTGGTGCATTTCTAATGAGGACAGAGGAGCTAAAACACACTACCTCAGTCTGATTAGGGCAACAACATGAAGTAAACAGACGTGAAACCATGTTAGCACACATAATTATCCCAAAGCCTTTGAAAATACCTCCATCAGTTTATCGATAATTCAATTTACACATAACTGTTTGCACAACCAACGAGTGCCTCCTTATTACTTCATCTGATTAAAAATAGAAATCACATTCCAGTGTCCAGCATGTTTACTGTTCTGTTGCAACATTTTGGCTCAGTTTAATCCACTTCTCAGGAGTCGTCTGCAGCTGCGCCCTCTGGTACGACAATCTGCAACACTTTAAGCAAAAAAAAAAAGAAAAAATACCCGAAAAAATGTCCATGCATAACTTTTCAGTAAAATTGCCCCCTTGTTTTCTTTTCAGTATATGCATCTCCTTTATGTTTCCCTTTAATCTGCAGGTCTTACACGTCTAGTGTTGGCGTGCAGGACGCAGGTTGTGCAGTAGTTTAAATCACATTCCTTTTATAGCTATACAATCATACAACACACTGAAATCTCTCTATCATCAACAAACCTTTGCATGAACTGATATATAGAAATATTAATTATTTACTCGATGCAATATGCTTGTGGCAAGCTGCTACGCTATGATGAAAAATACTGAATCGGTTCACTGACATTATGGATTTCTTGGAAAAAAACAAAAGAACAAAAAGCAAGACGCTCAACATGAACCTTCCTTCCCTCTCTGATGCTCAGTATCAGCCAACACTACAATGGAGTCTCATCTGTGGTGGCGTTGCTGTGAAGCAGTCGGTGTTGTCTGGCTGGGTGCAACAAGGAGAAAACCTGCGTCCTCACTCCCTGAAAGGCTGAGGACAGGAACAAGGGTGGACCTTTACACTAGAGAGGGGGGGTCAGTCTGTTTTAATTCTCCAACAACAACAAAAAATAATGCAGGAAAAAGTGTGTCACTGTCTTTTACTTTATCCTCATACAAGAAAAATGGTTGTTTGTTGCAAAACTTTTATTATAAAGTCAATGGACGGGATAGCTCTTCAGTAGCATTTCTGATTCCAGTTCCATAGACACGATAAACTAAGAACCCCAACCGCCCCAAAGTACACGCACACACGCACGCACACCCCTTCACACACCACCACACCTCTGTCATTTGTCCTGCTGTTCTGATTGGTCAGGAGCGCTGTCTGTTGGCGGAAACAATCAGCCTGGCATGTTGATGGTTTTCGCTGTGTAATTCTGGAAAAGGGGCTGCAGGAACATGCCCATCGTGCCGAACACGCAAACAAAAACAAAGATCCAGAGAAAGAGGCGATCGATCACCATAGCAACATACTTCCAGTCCTCGCTCACCTGTGGATCAGATGGGAAGGGGGACGGACCACAAAAAGGGTGTGAGGAGTGGGGCAAACAGAAAGATAAATGTCAGCATTGTAGAGTGAGAAGGTAAATGTGTTGCATATGTAGAGCAACATGTGATATACTTTCCAGTTTTCAGTAACTTTGTTTACATAAAAAAATAAATATTAGTGTTCAATCTAAGTACATCTAAAGAAAGAAAGAAAAAGCAAAGAAAACAGGAAAGAAAGAAGTAAGACAGGAAGATAAAATAAATAAATAAATAGAGGAAAGAGGACATAACATTTACAGTGAAATCCCTAAATATAAATATTTCCTTTTTTGACTTCCACAGATTGTGTAGGAACCTTCCAAAATGACAACTTGTCTAGAGGTCTGGGATTCTTTTCCTGACATATCTTTTGCATCTTCAACTTTTATATGCTCACCTGCCACATTGCAATTTGATCCATTACATAAGTGCTCCATATTTTACTCTGACCTTTATACAGTACAGAAAGCGACTTCACTCTTTTCTTTTTGACTTTTTTCCCTCGCTTTTCCCACTTCTATTACATTTCTTCACACCAAAATCCCCTTTGGGTTTATCTGCTGGCTTTAAGAACAGGATCATAAATGTGACATCCAGGTCAACAGCCTTTGGCAGAAGCCAGAGGAAATGTTTGACCTTTCTAAAATGCAAATCTGAAATTTTAATTGCAAAAGTATTCATAACTTTCAACTTTTTTACATTTTGTGATATTATAGCACACACATGAATGTATTAGTTTATATGACAGACCAATCCACAATGACGCACAAAGGAAAATATACTACTGCTTTGTAGTAGTATTTTGTAGAACCTCTTGCTACAATTACAGCAGCCACTGTTTTTTTTTATTGTCTCTACCAGCTTTGCTCATCAGGAGAGTAAAATCTTTGCACATTCTTGTTTCTAAAACAGCTCAAGCTCAGACAGATGGGTTGGCGAGGGCCTCTGAACAGCAGTTTTCAGGTCTGACCACAGATTCCCAATTGGATTTAGGTTTGGACAAAACCACATTAAGACACTAAACATGCTATGATCTGAACCTCTCCATTGTCGCTACAGTTGTGTGTTTGGGGTTAATGCCTCCCAGTCTTCTGCAGCCTCTGACATCCTTCCTAAAGAAATGCATCACAATAGCATGAAACTACCTGCATCATGATTCACCATGGGAATGGTGTGTTCAAGGTGATTTGAGGTGTTAGATTTTTCTCCACACTTTTTTTTTGTGAGTTTCAGTTTAGATCTCATCTTCTTTCACATTTGCCATGTGTCTTAGATGGCTTGTGGGAAACTCTTTCATAAAATCCAGGCTCAAACGATTGGTAAATATTCCCATAGATTTCCCCTTCTGAGCTGTGGCTCTCTATAGTGATCAGCTAGTTCAGATTTGGAGTCTGTGGCAGTTCGTCTGTGTGTTTTATGCAGCATCAGAATATAATGTCTCCGACAGAATGACATGAATTGTACAAGGCGTTTTAAAAGCCATATCAATTTAGCTGCAAATTATGAGTTTCAGTTGTAAAGAGTGATCTTTTTTTTTCTTTGTGTTCTGTAAATATGGGAAGGACTCACTCAACTAGCACCTTTCTACAGAAGATGCTATTTTTTTTGTTTGTACAACTTTGACAAATTTAGAAACGGAGCTTAAAAAACCCCCCCAATACTGATTCATTTTGTATTTGAAAACATTAGTCATGTTTATAACTCTTTATTAAATAAATTTACATTTGTGCATGTTAAAAATCAGAAAAGGCTTGACAGGCAAGAAGGCTTTGTGGAGCCACTTTATCTGTTAGGGAATGTATTTTACTGCTCCTGTTCTGATGTGGGATGTTGCTTTGTTGCTGTGTTTAATTTGCAAAAGATTGTCTATTAACACTAAGTAAAAAACCCCGTAGGCTGAATCCAGCGTTCTGTCGTCTCTGTCTATCGGCTCCCTTTTCTGCAGTCAGGCGCAGGGTTAATGGAGGTGAGTGGTTAATGTGAGTTGAGACTCTTTCTGGCACACAGCTCTGATGAGGTTCGACTCGAGTCGAGGAGGAGGAGAGGAAGGTAAGAGACCCAGGAGATGGAGGACACAGAGAGGGTGCTGACATTTGAACCCTGTGATGATAACTTGAGGAGGGGAGCAGAGGAGAGAGGAAAAGCGAAGGGGAGAGGGGAAACTGAAAGATTACACACTGGGCTAAGAGAGGAAGGATTTGAACTCCGTTTTCATGGCTACAGAAAAGAAACAATTTTTGTGTTGGACCGAATCAGAACAAATTGTAAACTCCTGTATTCTTTTCTATTTTTCCAGGTAAAAAGCAGTAAAAAAAACAAACAAAAAAAAAAAACACTACACCATCACTCCTCCATCTCAGCGCCTCGGCTTTTTCCCACTTCTTTATGCACACGTCATGCTGCTGCTATTATTACATACTGCGCTGGATCGTCGCTGGGCTACGGCTGCATCATCAGATCTGTCTGCTCTGCTGCTGGTCTGTTCCAGGAACCCGTGCATTTTCAGAAGGCAGAGTTAAATGACGGAGCTGAGCAGCCACACAACATGATATGGCACTCATCTGAGCAGCTCAGGAAACCATAATGGCTGGTAATGTGCTTGGATGAAAAACAATGACTCACTGCTAAGCTGACCGACACTCAGCCACGAGGAGTTAAATCAGAGTAACACTCAGGCGAGCTGACAGCATCGGCAAAAACTGTCGTCACAGGCCATGTGTTGGCAAAGCAATTAGCCTTAGGAAATTTACATAGCACCAAGAAGCAGCTTATCAGAAAATCTGCTTACTCAGGATGCAAGAGAGACAGCAAAGCTACAGGTTCTTAAAGCTGAACATAAAGAATAAAGATTTTATTCATTTGAACAAAATATATAATGAAATATTTAACTTCAGTAGTCTCTTCTGCAGGTTTTATGAAATATTTATAAATTATTGAGCAGATTAGGAACCTCCTGTTTATGTTGGGATGAAAATGATAAGCATGCTAAAACTATATTGATAAGGCATGAGCCACTTTAGGATGCCGACGATGTGAGAGGTCCTGAATACCAATACAGCAGTTTTGTTTTATTCTAAATAGACTCATATACATTTACAAGAACAATAAATGTAAATACATTTTCTTGATGCCATTTATGTATTTTTATACCACAAGCAAAATTGCAACATATTGTAATGAATAATGTGGGGTAAATGTCTTTGTAAGGCTCACACATGATGTATTAAAATCAAGATCAGTCTGTTTTAGCAAAATATCTTTTGTCTCCAGTCTTTCTCAATCTGTTTAAAGGGTAAACTGCAAACATAATCAAAGTAAAGATAGGAATATATTATGACATATTATTTTTCTTCAAATCACAATATTAACAATTCAATTTGAAATGAAGAAATGATGCATCTAGTCACTAAAAGAACTATTAGTTGAACAGATAGCAATATAATGATTTTTTTTTAGAAGGAACAGGGAAGATGGTGAGAAGTAATGAGAAGACAGTGGGCAGTCCTAGAAGAAAAATTTTTGCACAGACCACAAAGAATTGAAATGGTCAAATAACTAATTGAAATGGCCAAGTCAAAGTCCAGACCTAAACAAACCCACATGAAATCTGTGGCGAACCTTGAAAGTTGATGTTCACAGGCATTTAATCCAATCTGTGTTATGATCCGAGGATAGCTGGACTAGTTTCATTTATGTTCCTGTTTTGCTTATTGTTTATTTGCTGATATGTTTTAGTTTATCCCTTATGCTACTTCATTGTTTTTCAGCATTTGTGCTTTGAAGTTGTTACTTTAGATTAGTCTTCTTCTTTGTTTACTGTCTATATTGGTTTCAGGTCTCTTAACCCCTTGTCTTTCTCTCTGCTTTGTTCATATTTTGTCTTTCCTTCATATGTTGCTCCTCTGCCCAGCAGCTTCACATCTCTTAGTTCCCCAGCTGCCTTCATTTACCTCTGATTCGTCCCTCTGCTTCCTTGCCACTCACTTCACTTCCTCAGTATATTTCTGTTCCCTGGTTTCCTTTGTTCTCCACAGGCTCCTTCCACTGCACTTCTACTGTCTCCATGTCATCCCATACCATTGCTGTTTCACCTTTTGTAAGTATTTTCCTTACCTTCCTTAAATTATTAATTCCATGACAATCCCATTCTCCTGCCTACAACCTTGACAATCTGACGTAGATTTCAGTCTCTAGATGCTGGTAGACACATTGAAAGACTCTGCGGTGAAAGGTGGTTGCACAAAATATTAACTCTGAGGAGGCAACCATAACCAGGTGTCAAACGTTTCTGATTTTTATTTGTTAAAAAAACAACCACATTGTGGTTGTAAACGTCTTACCACTCAACAACTAGTCACCGTTTTGTTCTATATTACAAAATCATAACAGCAGAAACTGATGTTTTGTGGTTATAGCATAAAAAAATGTGACAAAGCTCAGGGAGTATAATTTTGCCCCACACAGAAAATTGAGGTAGGAACCTAAGAAGGTGATGTCAGTTCACTAATTAGCCAAGTTATTTCCCACAGTCAGCAGCAGGCTGTTAATGACACACAAGCTATTGTTTTAACGTTTTTTACCAACACAGTCTTTTAATGTTTGGAAACTGCAATATTTTGACAGGTGAGGCTTCTCTGGTACTTAGGTTGTGAGAAGTACCAGAGTTCTATCCATTGCTTTTGACCATTTTACACAGCTGACTGACCTCTACAGATCGGGATTGGGCAGAGCAACACTTTACTGTGTAGTCCTCTCATCAACAAGAATTTGAAGTGGAATACTGGTCTGATGCAACTTTTTTAGAAGGGGTTAAAACAGTGATGTTCTAAATAAATAAAGACAATACTTGAAACTGAAAAATCCCATGCCCATTTATATTCAAAAGGATGCGGAAAAGAGTTATGAAAATGTAATACTTACACTCTGATCGTCATCTTCGCTCTTCATGTGGTTGGCGATGAAGCGAACTCCTTCCACTGCCTCATCAAATCCTGGACAGGCTTGAGCCAACAAGGCCTGAGTCAAAGCCGGACCTCCAGCTGCCTGCTTCCCCCGGGGCAGGTTTCCAGAACTGCCCTCCCGGCCCTCCCTCACTCTGTTCAGACCATCCATTGAACCCCCTCCGGCACCCACCAGTTCCCCTCCAAACTGTTTGACGGACGCCCGGTTCACGTAGCACGTGCAAGGGTCCCCGTCGTCCTTCCCAAAAACAGACGATGAGGTCCCCCCTCCGTTTCCACCACTGCCACCAAGCCCGAGGCCAACCATCAGGGCCGCTGGCTCCCCGCTGCGTCCGCCCTCCTTCTGCTCCTGTGCCCGCCTTCGCTGGCGTAGCCGCTGGCGCTCGCTGCTGTTCCTTGGCTGTCGCATGAAGAGCAGGGCGGGAAGCTTGTTGAGGAACACCAGTTTAACCCAGGGAGGCATGGTGTGCGTGGTGGGTGAGCGGTGGTGGACGTTGAGCACACACACACTGGTAACTATGGAAAAAGTGACCAGAACCATGGTGAACATCAAGTACTTCCCCACCAGAGGAACGTCCAGTGAAGTTGGTGGGACGATCTTGGAGATCAGCAGCAGGAAGACGGTGAGCGCGAGCAGCACGGAGATGCACAGCGTCATCTTCTCTCCGCAGTCGGATGGCAGGTAGAAGACCAGGATGGCCAGTGAAGTGATGAGCACACAAGGTATGATGAGGTTGATGGTGTAAAACAGCGGCTTCCTGCGAATGATGAAGTCGTATGTGATGTCCACGTAGGTGGGGTCAGCCGGGTTCTCGTTTCGTCGACCCGGCAGGGCAATGATGTCCCATTCTCCGCTAGGCGTGAAGTCATCCATGCTGGCCACGTCGGCGCGAAGCACAAGATCTATTTCTGTGCGGTCGTAGGTCCAGGAACGAAACCTCAGCGTGCAGTTCTGCTGGTCGAAAGGGAAGTGCTTCACCTCAATCTTACAGGCTGATTTATAGATGGCTGGAGGCAACCAGAAGATGCTGCCATCATAGGACACCACCGCGTTAGAATAGAAGGACACCTCATAGACCCCGTCCGCACTATGGGAGAGAAGACAATTCAGTTACAAGTGGGTTTGGGTAGCTTTTATATTTACACTGGTTATCTTTGTCTCAGATTTAACTGCCAACACTATTCTCACTCCATATATGAGTCTATGCATAAAAATCTTAAGTTAAATGTTATAGACAAGATTATACTAGCTGTTGTCTACTCATAATTGCTCCACATGATTCCTCCACTTCAAAAGAATAACATTTTTATCATTTTTAGGTGAACTGATGTTCTTTATGAAGAGTAACACAGTTCTAATTTTGAAGCAAAATACATAATAAACATAGAGAAACACAATCAGCTGAAAATTTAAAATTATATTTTTTTAGTGTGAATATGTTTCACACAAGTTCCTGGGTACTTTAAAGAAAAGAATAAAGGTATTAAATGAATAGATGGTTCATTGATGGGATGGATTTAAAAAGATCTGATTAACACAAACTCTTGAGTTTGGAGTGACCTAAAAACATTTAAACTCAGATTTGGGGATAAATGTGACGCAAGAAAAGTAACCAGTAGTTGTTTTCCTGTTCTGTCAAGAGTATTAACTCAAAAATAATTCTGAATTTGCAAACAATATCTCTGAGGCTGTTATACAATGAAATAATCCCTTTGCTCAAGAAAGCGACAGCAGCTGAGAATTGGGGATTAGCCTGCTGGCCTGGGGTACACAGGATTACCAGGATCACTTTATCCAGAGTGAGGTGGGTCAGTGATCTTTTAATCATCACTACAGTAACGAAAGAAGAGAAGGTCACACAGATCACTGTTCTCTGATGAGCTGATTTGCAAACCATGCGCTGACACGGAGTTTCCACTACACAGAGACAAGCCGTCTGCGACATCCTAAATGTCTTCAGACATGCAAGCAAACCCTCTTCAGGCGCATGGTTTTGATGATGAATGAAGTCTGATGAGGTTTGTTTCATCCACGGCAATGCAGCTCTGATACACTGCACATCAATATGCATGATTATCAATATGCATGATTATCAATATGCATGATTATCAATATGCATGATTATCAATCTTTGTCAGAAAAAAGTGACAAAAGCAGTGTTTTCCTTCCTCTTCCCATATTAATTAGATTACTCTGAGATATAGCCACAATTAAACACGTTTAATCAATGTATTGCAAAAACACAAAAATACATTGTTCACTCATAAGATCTGAGAATGTATGTTCTCTTCAACTGTCTTTGTACACTTTAATATGTTCTGGCTTTATGAAAGCCTTTGCAGCATAGCTGCAGCTTAAGGTAAATATTAGACGATACAGAGCCATAGAAAAAAATATATAACAAAACATCTTCAGACACATATATAGTGCCCTTGTGCAACTCCTTTGTGAAACCCATCTTTTGCTGCAGTTTCAGCTATAAACATTTGGAGGTATTTCTCTACTAGCTTGCCACATAAAAAAACTAACATTTTTTTTTCTCCATTTCTCTTCTTTGGACTTTATATTCAGCCCAGTCTCAAGTCTGTGGCGACTCAATTAGCTTTTCTTCCATATTTACCCTATATTTTGCTTTTCTGACTAGATTCCCTGACACTGCTAAAAAACAAAACAAATCATCTCCACAGCATTATCCTACCACCTCTGTGTTTCACGGTGTGTTAGTTGCGGTGTTGCTTTCTAGCCACACGTTATGCTTTTCATGTATGTCTAACTGTAACACCTTCTTCCACATATTCACTTTGTCCCTTCATGGTTTGTGATAAACTGCAAACAAGACTTCCCGAATGCCCTCTCACATCAATGTCTTTCTTCTTGTTACTCTTTCTTTAAAGCCAGATTAGAGACATACACAACCAATAGTTGCCCCATTGACAGTTTCTCCTAGCTGAGCTGTGGATCTCTGCAGCTCCTCCAGAGTGACCAAAAGCCTCTTGACTGCTTCTCTACTTTATGTTCCTCTTGCCACAACCTTATCGTTGAGCTCTCCAAGGTTGTCCTCACTTGTTTGTTCAACTACGCTCTCTATCAAGCTTCACAGAACAGCCGTATGTAGGCTGAGACTGAACTACACAAAGAAGGACTCTGAAGGCAATCGGGAGCATTGGACTTTATTTAGGGGTAACACCGAAAAGGGGCCCGAATGTTAAGCCTTCTTTTCTGAAACTTGTTATAACCTGACAATATGTGCAACATTTTGAGGAGTGTGAATACTTTCACATGATTGTATGTGACATCTGCTGCATGTTTGTTCCTCCACAGGACGTCAGTGTGCAGTGAAGATGATTAAATCTTTCAGACATGTCTGCGGTGGTGGAGCAGTATGGTAGCACGAGCAACAAGAGGAGATTCTAGTTGACATATTCAGTCATGTGTTGCGAACTTCAACGTATCACCCTCTTAAAATTACTATTTAATTGCCGCTTTCACTTTAAGAATCTCATGATAGCGGCTGGACGACCCTGACCAGAGAACCGGCTTGGAACATGGTCAGGAAAAGGAAATCCACATGTCTACGCTGGGTATCTTGCAGGGCATTCATGTGTCAGTTTATCTTTTCTAAGGCCGAGAGCATCAGAGGGTGACTCACTTGTTGTAGAGAACCACGTCAGGAAGCCAGATGTGTTTTGAGGGCAGCCTGACCTTCAACATTCCATCGAACTCCTCGGGGACCCAAGTCAGCCGATAGTCCTGCCACTCCTGAGGGGCAACGGAAAAAACATGCTTAGTCACTCATTTGCTAATCACACAGCAGCAAGAAGACAGCAGGGAACAGAGAATTTGCTTTTCATTTCTTACAAGTCGATGGAAAAGATGTGCATACGCCCTGGTTTGTACACGCCTCACCAATTTTCATGTTAAAATATATTTAAATAGATTTTTGAGTGAATATCAGGAAACCTATCCTCTTTGCTAGACCATGTAAAAGACTGTTGTGCAGTTATTGATATCCCCACACTGAAACCTAGGCAGTTGCTACAACACCGAGCTTTGGTCCATGCTATACTGTCTGCAGCAGCCGTGAAACACTATAATCATTAGTTTGTTTGGGCTCAGTATGGCTGTCCTCGGCTTTCCGACTTTCTGATGGTGAGGAATGTTTCGAGCCCTCATAGTCATTCTACGCTTGGCTACCAGTCATAAATCTTCGCCTGCTCAGATTGCAAGCGTTTGTGTGTGTGTGTCTCTCACTATGAGGCAGAGAGCACAAACTGAAATGTAGAAACCACGGGTTTTTTTTTTTTTCCCTTGATATGAAAGTGGTTTCAACACAACAGAATATATTTTCTTGATTTGTATCACAACGAATCATCTACTTACATCTTCAGCATCCTCCACTAATTCGAAGGTGCCCAAGTCCAGGAAAACGACTGTCCTGCAGCTTTTAGATGAATCCCTTCTCCAACACACCTGAATCAATTGACTGGCTTGTTGCTTGTTGCAGAGCTGCTGCTGTGATTTGATTCAGATTTGTTCGAGGAGCAATGCATCTAAAAGTTGTAGGGTAGAAGCTCTCCATGACTGGACATGCGCATCCCTGATCTAGTTGTGTTTATTAAAACAAAAAAGCCAAAAATTCTTCAAATTGCTGCAAAAATAACGTTTGCTAATGTTATTCTGATATTGATGCAGATTTTAGCAATCGTATAATGTAAACACACACTGGATTTACAAGCAAATTTCAAATTAAATTAAAAAAACGTTGATATTGTTTGATCTGCTCTGTTCTACACAGTCATAGTTTATACATCCTACCAGCAGTATTTAAAAAAAACATATTGCTACAGTCAGAACTGTCCTGATCAGTGGACATAAACAAACCCCCCAGCCTGTCTGTCTGAAAGTAACTGCAGACAAATTTTCACAGAGCTCTGCGCCTAAGTTAAATTTACTTTATCCTCAGCAGAGCGAACACAGATGGCACGCAAAACCTTCCACTGTGGCCTGCTGGGTGGAGAGCAGATCCACCTTGCGACACACAAAGTGGATCAGGATGGACAGCATCTACAGCGTCTATCACTTCATCTGTAAACATACAGTTAAGAAGTATTTTGTCTCTCAAATGATGACTTAATTTATTGAAGGAACTAACACTAGATCTAGAGCAACCTGGCTCCATGCACTATGCTGTATGGGTATGATGACTGAGTCTCATTATATTATGTAAATCCTAATGAGCCGTGCTATTGAGAAAGGTTTAATCATTGTTACTTTGTACCATATTCAGTAGCATCCAAGTTCTTCACAGTTTAAAATCTCAAATAACATATTTGCCCTTTTTGAGGCTTTATTTGCATGTCCCATACTCCCTGCTTAGCCCCACCAACATGTCAGGGGGAGTAAAATGTAGCATAAAATTGCATTTTTCTGCCATTCTCTGTGTTTTTGTGTGGATGAAAACGTTACTGGAAATGTTTCCATGTGGACAGGACCCGAAACACTTTTTTTTTTTTTTTTTGTATTAATTGTTTTTTGCCTCAGTGTGTGTTTGGTGAGGTGACTGGATGTGATGAGGCATGTGAAGTCTCACCTGCGTCAGCCAGACATTGGTGGTCATCACCTGCTCTCTTTCATGCTGAAAGACAACACAAAAACACATTTAAACAATGAAACCATTGTCATCCTTCTGTGATTGGGGAAGCTTTTCAAATGCCACACTGTGCAAAGTATTTTACATTTTTTTAATGTTTTTCTCCAGTGAGCCAGACTTTTTTGTAATCTTTTAAGGTGTTTTTGTTTAACAATTTCCCCAACTTTCTGAAGTTTATGCTTTCAATTTAGGGGGAAAAAAAAAACACGAGGAGCTTGACTGATTGTGTTAGATTCATTATTGCATATTTAGCAGACCTCTGTCTACAAAAAAGCAAAGAACCAACAGATGACCTGAGAGATGCATTATGCCACTTTAGTAAAATTCTTACAGAGTCTTAAGTCTGAGTGCTACAGGCACCAAAAGTTCAGAGATAAAAAAAAAAAAAAAGTCTCAAGAAAACTTAATCAAGACCATTTTAAAAGCGTTAGAGTTTGGCTGTCAAGAAATTAAGATGACTCAAGATTTTGCACACCTGTATCCTCGCATGTTTATGCTTTTAGACAACTCTGTGCAGTTTTTACTCAAAAAACATCTGGGTCTAACTCTGTACAGTAAGTTAAGGATTAGAAAGGCCTTCACCTTCCTCACATTGAGACATGGCGGTGGCTGCATTCTGCTGTGGGGACAGGTGAGCTCATGGGAAGACGGCTGAAGCTAAATACAGAGCAATTTTTAAAGAAAACCTGACAAAATCTGATCTGTTCGAAGGCCCTGAGGTTAAACAAAAATGCACGCCACACTTTGCAGGGTTTCGTGTAGAAGGAAAAGCTTTCATTTAGCCATGTATAATCAGCACTGCTTGGTTTTAGTCCGTTTACTAATCACCCCAAGGAAATGGGGTGATTAGTAAGGAAATGAAACACAACCTGTGGATGAAGCTCTAAAAACGTAGGACACACTGAGACAAAGTCACATTGATACTCACCACACTGATGAGTTGGGCCAACGACACCATCAGCTGCACGGTAACCAGCTCAGAACCATTAGTGGCGGGTCGGATCAGCTTGTTGTAATGTGCCGGGTTTAGGAGATGCTCCACCAGCCGCTCCTCTGTGTCTGCCCCGAGGCCAACTGCAACGAGAGCACGCCATCGTCATCAAAGAAAGTTGCACCCATCTGTGTGTCTCCCAGCATTTTCCTTTTCCAAGATATTTCTCATGCTGGAATACGTTACGACCACGCGGAGCAGAAAATCAGCTGTGCTGCCGAGTTTCTCTGTTTAGCCCATGTTCTGGCTGCCAGCATCCGGAGCTTCATGGCTGCACATGTTCACTGAGAGAGCAAAGATTTTAGCATGGCGTTACGGATCGCTGCCAGCTCGAGCGTGTCGGCACGGCTCGGTGGAGACTTCTTACAAGATCTGACATCATAAGAATGAGTCAACCAGTCTGACTGTCTCTATTGCTGTCCATCCTGTCTCCATCACTCTCCTTGTTGCCTCGACTCTGTCTCGATCTATTCCTGTACGGTGGTGAAAGTCTCCCCAACTGCCAACTCTGGTTTGCCTTTGGGATTTTTTTTCACTCCATCCCTCCCTTCTGTCTGCCATCCCTCCATCTGCAGCTGGGAGCGGTCAAATTTAAACAGAGCTGTCAGACAAACACTCACAAATGATGAGGGTTGTTTTGTTTTTTTTGAGTCAGGACACAACGAATAGGAGAAACAACTGTTGTGTCTTTCCTCCTTCCTCTGTGATTCCGTCCTTTTTTCGCTCCCTGCCTGTTTGGCATCTGCTCGCTGCACATTACCTCACACGTTCCCATGGAAGATAAACACAGGCTGCTTGCTGTGAACTCAGCATATTCACACATGCTCCGTTCCAGACTACTGAGAGTGCAACGTGCTGATGGCAAAATGCTATCTGCAAAGGATTCTGGGGTTGGATGCTTTTATTTTGATGTTTATTATTATCAGCTTTATTATTATTTATTTCGTTCATTTGGTAGGGATAAGTATATACATTTTATATGTAGCAGACTTGGCAAATTTGCAATGACGATCCCTAGAAGGGCCTTCACATAAATAGCTATTAAAACACACAATGTTTCATATTTTAATGCTTTCATCGTTGTATAACTTACTTTATCCTCTTTGTTTTATTTAGAATCTGCTGCTGTTAGAAGTGGCTATCAGTTATTAGTCAAAAATGACATGTAAATGTATGTAAATAGCATTTTCATGCAAAAATAATGAGGTAATGATTAGTCTGACCGCGGTGGACTTTAGGTAAGACACTGACAACTTTTATGTTCGCCGCACAAGTCAAATTTAAATTGAATCAGACATTATTTGTAAAACACTTATCATTCGGATGACAAGCGTATGTACAAACGTTAGATTAAGACTGTTGACCAGATAAAAAAACAAAAACAAAACAGAATTAATAAACTTTACATGACGTAGAACTGAAGAAAACACCTGAAAATAAGTGAAACAAGCCAAAATATGTAGATGGCAGTGAAGAAAGCAAAATTAACCATGGAAACCAGATGAGCAAACGGACAACTTGAGATAAACTTAAATCAACTAAAAGACAGCAACCCAAACTAAAACCTCCAGATCTTCTCCCTGTCCTCCCCTGCTGTACTCCTGTGTTCACTGAGCAGGAATGATGGCCTCTGTCTGTAGATCAATGACGACTCTCTTCATTCTCCGCCAGCATGCAACTCCTGCCTCTCTCCTTTCTCTCTCTACTGTGTTTTTTTTTTTTTACCCCTAATCTTTCCATCACTGGAGTCAGCCCACTTCTTGATCTCTCACTGAGCCGAAAGTCTCCCTCCCTGCCTTCCCTTCACGCTATCTCCATCTCGCTGTCAGTGACAGCAGCTGTCCTTTTATTAGCTCTTCCTTCAGTGATCCACTGTCATCAATACACCTCCTGTCAGTAGCTGCGTGTAGCACTCGCGTTGCTTATTGTGCATGAATGTCGGCTGGGCTCTTTTATATGAGCCTGTTTGTCTGCATATGATCAGGGGGGAAATAAGCATGACTGTCTGCGTCTGAACTATATGAGTTATGTATATTACTCCCAGAAGCTCAAGGCAATAACTTAAAAGAATGAGAGACAGGAAGCAAATGCAGTTCACTTAAACAAAGATGGAAGCAGAGCAGAGCAGTAAGCTCATATTTGCTAAAGGTAGTGTTGTCCTCAGTAAGATTTATATTAATATTTAATATAATTCAGGGAAAAACATGGGTTGTGTTGAACATTATGGAAGGATGTGCGTGATTGTAATAGTTTGATAAATGCCAGCAAAAAGATTTTCATGGAGTAAGAACAAAAAAATATGTCTGTTTATTAGTGTATGCTATCTTTAATTCGTTTGAAATAGATTTTAACGATGGGGAATATAAAGATCAAAGTTTAAATCTCAGTTCAGTTTCAAAGTGTTGAGGTGAAACACCAGAGTCAGCAGGAGGATTTTCTTTTTTTAAAAAAGCAGATGTACCCAGTGATGAAAAACCTGCTTGAAAGTACAGAATAAGCGCTGACTAAATTTACTTTGTTCTAAAATAAACAGGCTTACTGTACAAAATAAAACTGCTTTCTCACTGTTCCTTCAAATGGCTTGGACAGTATTATGAATATTTACATCCTTAGAGATTTACTTTTTAGAAATACTTTAATGGTTCCGATCATCAAACGAATTACCATCAGATGTGGTAATTTGAGCATATAGTATTGTTTTTAAATAATAGATTTATTTACTGCAGGAGGTAAAAAAATTAAATAAAAAAAAAAAGCTATTCACATCAACCTGGCCAGATGTAATAAATGTTTTAAGCAAAAACAGCCATGAAGTGTTTATGATTTTTTTTTGCGTTTTTCAATCTTAGCCTCCTCTTCTTTGCAGGATTGTTTTATTTCAGATCTATTCAGCAACAGAGCAAAATTTACAGTTCCATCAATATTCACTGATGTTGTTCTTTCTACTTTCGAAAAAAAAAAAAGAGACTTGTGTTGTCATTCCTGTTGGTCAGTCTCTTTCCTTTCGCAATCATGAACACTGACTGTGTAAGAACCGTGTTATTTAGGTAGTCTGGCCACTCCTTTGAAGGTTTCCCACTGTTACATGTTTTTTATATTTCCAAATATTTAATCTCACAGTTGTTCACTAAAGTCCCAAAACCTTAGAAATAGCTTTGTAGCACTTTTCTGATATGCTGCTTTTTGATGTCTTTTGCCCATATACTGTTAAAGGGGTGATAATATGTACTTTCCAGTCACATACTGCCATTTTAATTACTTAGGTTACATTTGAAGTTTTATTTAACTCACCCAGACCTTTTAGCTTCGATACTTCATGGTTTAAGCTTCAAGTGGGCTCAAGATGAAAGTCTAGACTAATATTTTATGGCTCCGGCACCAAGAGCCAAACAAAGAGTCTGTTATCTACAAAACAAGGGTGCAAAAATGTCTGTACGCTCTGACCCGGTCGCCATCATGTTATCTATGCGGCTCTTCTCATGTGTTTATTAAAGCTTCTGCTCTCTCTCTCTGTCTGCATGCAAAACGCTGACCCTGAGAGGTTGCAATGCTGCTCGTCACTCAAGTTGTATTCTGGTTGTTTTCCAGTCCAAATATTGCAAACTTAATGTGACACGATGAATTTTTCAGCAGGGCTCCCCATTAGAGCGCGGAGCAACGGAAGTGACACACCAGAGGGCGCGTGCAAACCCAGACGCCAACCTCAAAGATCCGGTGAATCAGACGGGCGGTTGCATCATGACTATGTAAGTCTGGGGTTTATTAATCTTTGTGTTGAGATGGATTCATTTGATTGGATCTAAACCAGATTGTACAGACACAACAAAGGGAAATGTGTTGGAAATGAGAACGAAAGACTATTTACAGTGATAATCTTTATTTATACATCCAACTCATGCATAAAAAAAAGGTTGAGTGAGGAAAAAGGCTGCTTACTCCTTTCTGTGGACTGCCAAAGAGCCTTTTTGGCTGAGATGTTTGGAGCTGAATTATTCTTAAATGAATAAAAGAGATACATTGATCGCCTGACAACACCCAATTTGACTCTGTAGTGGCCAGAGAACAGAGATATTAATATTGATTCACCATCTTGCTTCCACATCACAGCACTCAAAAACAAAGTCATCCCACTTTGGACTAACTGGAAGCAGAAGCTATATGGTCTTACTAAACTCCGCAGGCAGGAAGAGCACAGCCTGAGCTATAACTGCTTCTACACTACTGCAGATGACTGTTGGTTCAATGCACTTCCTTCCACTTAATCTGAAGTTATCTTTTTATAGAAGCATAAACAGTTCAAACTCTTGTATTGCTGCATTCACCAGGCCATCTTAAGCCAGCCCTTGTTACAAAGAGTTGGCAGTGAATAACTTTTGCATGAAGATAGGGGACACGTGTATAAAGATAGTCAGTAGGCTATTGCAAAAAAAATAAAAACAGAATATGGAGAACAGCTTTCCGACTGCAGTTTTAAAAAGCACTGCTTTAGTAAGAGTGATCGGAGGTGATTCTGTTTTATTTGAAAGCAAAAGAAACATTAAACAGCCTTCTTTCAGCCAGCTGAGCAGTAGTGTGCAGCTACAAGCAGGGGAGGGGCAACCCTATCCTTCTCTTTGCTACATTAAGAGGAAAACTCCAATAACGGCTTTAAATTCAGTTAATCATCAAATGCCAAGTAATGGTTACAATGCCAGTAAAAGGTTATCAATAGTCAAGTGCTTCTTCTGTTATGTGTCATCAACTACTGGCTCTTCTGCTTGGAGTACAATTACCCCCGGATCTGAGGCATCATTTCTTATAGCCTGCACCGAATTCCAGTGGCCCAATGGGATTAAACTCACCAAGACATGGAGTCTCATTTTATTGCAATTTAGTAAGCGACGCATACCACCACACGTCTGAGCCGCTTTCATTCATCAGACTTTAACAGAATAAAAGGCCTCCTCCAGACACTCCATCAAGAAAATGGCTTTCTTTGCCATCAGATCTGTTTGTTCACAAAAGTAATTAAGTTGACGGTTTGAGCGACCCTACAACTGTGAATCAATGGGATGAATCAGAACAAATTCAAAGCTTCACCTGAAACTGCATCAGCAGGAACACGAGGTGAATCTGAAGCTGAAAGGTCTGCTCTAAAAGGCCTGTAAATCTTGCTGCATGTGCAGAGTGCATTAGTACAGTGTGTTTTATTTGTGAGAGAAGCTCAGCGGTTTGATGATTGGCCTATAGCTTTCAAACAGTAGGGCTTATTTTAAGGATTGCAATAAAATACATCACTTAAACTGTATTATGCCACTCTTGGCAGCTATTATTGTGTGCTATCATTTGGATACGTATAAATCTGAGACTGAAGATGTGTGCACATAAGAAGGCGGGAAAAGGAAAAGCAAGAGGGGGCAAAGAACGGAGTGGCAATGTAATCAAATGCACTGTAAGCTATGTAATGTGTTTTGAGGCAGTTGACCAAAATCCCGGAC
>CAEFZY010024255.1:0-142754 GCA_903066815.1 Brachyrhaphis roseni
TCTGCAAAATTTTACAACATAAGGAAAGTAACACTGTGCAGTTGATAAAAAATAGCATTCTCAAATTACAAGAAATGGGGAAACTACAACTATAATGGCAGGGATGTAAACAGTTAAAGGTGGGAGACATTGCTCAACATCTTAGCCAGTATCCCATACACTTCATCTAAAACTGCATTTAAAGGAATTACACTGTAAATGGCCAATTTCAAGTAAATTATATCATTATAGTTAACAACCAATAAGAATGTGTTCTGGACTCATCTTTTTTTCTAGCAGCCAAACAAACAAACAAAAATTCAATGAGAATAAAAACACAATCCTCACCAAATGAGTTCAATCTAATGTTGCAAATGCTAAGTTATTAGTTAACAACAGGTGAGAAACTAAATATTTTGTTTTTTTTTTAAATGAAATGTCCATTTTAAAGTGGACAACAGACTTTGAAAAGGTTGAACACAGATTAAAAAAATAAATATGATGCTACTATATAATTAATTGTATCATCAACATAGAAGGGAACTAGACCATTTGCAAAATTATTTAAATACTTTAAATAAAAAAAAGAAGTTGTTCCGAGATTTACTCTTGAGGAACACCCTCAAATACTTAGTTTATGTTTTAATTTGATTTATTTACACAAATTCGCATTGCATCCTGCTGACCTGGTGCAAAATATAAGAACTCTAACTACACCCAGTACACGTTGCCATAACCACCAACTGGTTTAATGCTTTGAGTGAAGTTCTTAAGCTGTCTTTGTATCCCAGGAGTATCTGAACCGGAGTAATTCTGGGAATGGCTACAGCATCCACCAGCCACAAGGAAACAAGAAATACGGGACTGAGAAATCTGGCTTCCTCCAAAAGAAGAGCGACGGGTGAATAAACTCATCAGGGTTCAATAAATAAATAATCGATTTTTATCAGGATTGCACATACAGCTTTTGTCAGAAGTTCACATCCATTTTTTCTGGGCTTGAATACCAAAATAAATTTGGGCTTGTATGCTTAGTGCAACTATCTAACTAACCTGACACTGATCTGGCTTTTCATGACACTTGATTGGTTAGCTGGGTGTGTACTTGTGATCCTGGGTCTCTTGAATCATTAAATGTGCCCCAAGTTTCAAAGAAAGTCGTTTTGAATGTTCAGAAAACCATCAGAAAACTATTATTAACTAGAAGATGTTAGAGCATCAGAGACAGAGAAGTCAGAAGAGGCGAAGATTGAGCCGTTTAGCCACAGAGGAGACTTCCAAATCTATTGACACTGTTTAAGCTGTGAAGCATGGTGGTGATAGCGTCATACTGAGGATTTGTTTTGCTGCCAGTGCTGCTGGTGGATTGCACAATGAATAACGAGGTCTACCTCCAAATTCCTCCACTTCACCTGAACTCAGCAGCTAGATGGTTGAAACTTGGGTAAAGTTTAGTGTTCAGCCTACGCTTAAGTTTCTGCAGTGGCCCCAACCTCACCCACGTTTGTGGACTATAATTGAAAAGCAGATCTTTTCTAAGAAACTGAACCAGTTTAAATGAACTCTTCATTAAAGAGCAGTGGTGTGTGATTTCTTCTGATTTTGAATCAGTCTTCTTACAATTACTTACAACTTAAGACCCCACCTCTGGTTTTTGAAATCCATGGATGTATTTGGATAATAATTTGATCTTGGGGGAAACAAAGCACTTTCTGATAAAGAAATCTTAATTGTCCTGTTTGGATACTTTTGAGCGTTTGCAGTGTCTTTTTTTACTTGTTTTTCTTTGTTTTAAAGCTATAAATGCAACTTAAAACAATTAGAAAATATTTGAGCCTGTTAAAGAGGCATGAAGGGAGAGGGGCGAAGTCGAGCTTTGTCTGGACCATGTGGTTTTTGTTATTATGGGATGAAGAGTTGAGCAGGGGCCCCTCCTTTGGAGTTTATTGGCAAACGAGCAGATACAACTTTTGCAGCATTTACACGCACACATGCACGCGCATGCACATGCATACACACAGATTACCCTGAGATATGAGAGGGGATGTGGTTCAGTTGGATAAATGACAGACCAGAGGAGAGTAAAACCTCCTCAGGCCGGTGACAGGAAACAAAATATATTCTGTGCTTTTTTTTTTTTTTTTTTTACTTAAGCCAGTTGATGAAAACAGGAATGAAGTTATAAAATCTGATATCACTTTGTTTAGATCTACCCAAGCCAAAGGTACAGGTTGGCTCAGGATCTCACAGTGCTGTTCACCACAAATCACACCAACTAATAATGTTAGATCACTGATAAAACAGCTGATTTTTTCTTTTACACTCTTAACCGTCTAGGATCAGGAAAGTTTGGCAGAGGAGAAAATGTGGAGTCAAATTTGGATACTTGACTATTTCCCACAGTACGGTGAGGAATAAAAGTTTTCACTTTGTTCATTCGAATGAGAAAATAAAGCTCAAGTCTGAAAATTCCTTCAACTGAAGTGATGAAGCTTTGTTTTTATTCAGATCAATCGACCTCCAGCCAAACTGAACCTTCTGACCTGTCAGGTGCGGCCCAACCTGGAGGACAGGAAGACATTTGATTTGGTTACTCGTATGTTTATTTTTGCCTAAAATGTATCCTTAAAATACGAAATGAAATCTAAATTGGTTTTAAATGAGTTGGAAATCATTTTATATAGTTACCAACAAGTTTACCAGCTGTTTGACTTTTTATTTTTTATGTATTCCAGATAATCGGACATATCATTTCCAAGCAGACGATGAGCAGGAATGTCTGATGTAAGTGCTGAAAACTCTGTGGGATACAGCTTAATGTTATTCAGTTCTTCTCTTATATTTTACTACCTTAGAAACAAGTCATGACAAGTGAAGAAAGGCTCTTAAATACAAAGCTTTGGTTTGTGTAAGGAGGATGTTTTGCTGATTTCACTCTGAAAAGACTTCTGCCCTGAACTGGATAAGTTAAAACAGAAAGTGTGGGTGATTTTTACATTTTTCCACAAAGTTCTTTATATAAAAGCTAACTAAGATGTTTTTTGACAAAACATTAGGACAGCATTCCAGATATTGCGTTAAGGAAAGACAAGCATGGACACTATTCCACGTCTTTCAAATCTGTCTTCACAGCACAGTCTGGGCTTTCTCCCATTCACTTGGATTCTTCCAATAGACTTTCCACTAGGCTAATCAGAGAACAGACGGAGCAGTTGTGAATGATGACGTGGCTTTTCTGCTCTGTCTGACAATTATTGTCTGCCTTTAGTTTTAGCAATGGCAGCTGAGGAAGCGAACAAAGTCATTCAGTCCGTTTCAGCCACACTTCTAAATATTGAATTAGCATTAACAGCCACCTCGTTCGGATGCAGGATGGGTCTCCAACGATCAAAGTCTGCTTTACGACTTTTAGGATCACGTTCCACGACAGATGGAGGGTAACAACTTCCACACAGAGGAGTCTTGTTTGCTAGCACAACAGTTTAGTGCTAAATGATGGTGCTTGAGCTTATTGAGTTTCTGGCAGGCCAATCCTGCAACTTCACAGTTTATTTCTTGTTAAAATGATGCTTAAAAGAAAATCTTACCTTTTTATAGCTCAGAATAAGTGAAGCATACAGTGTGCTAGTTGAGAGGCTCACTGGTCCCAGCTGGTTCTGGGTGGGACGTCTTTAGTGAGGAATCTGAGTGTGTTCTGATGTGGTTTTGGATGGGGGTGTGTAAATGTCCCCTGCTTTTCTCTCATCTATGGGCTTCTTGACAGGTTCTTTTTTTTGTGGGGTCAACGAGAGATGAAAACAGTTTGTAGCAAAGACGTTCTGAAGCTCTCAAAGTTGCAGATGTGGCTCAGTATGGGTCTTGTTACTAATATAGCTGAGAAAGTAAAAGTGGTGCTGACTGATCATTAAATGAACTGCAAACACATGCACAACACACGCTGTAAAACGTCTGATGTTTTGGACACAGAGCTTTCCCACTGTCTCACCGCGAAACGTGGCATTCCTTAAGGTTTGTGTGGGTTTTGCTTTCAGCTGGGTGTCGGTGCTGCAGAACAGTAAGGAGCAGGCCCTGAACACGGCGTTGGGAGGGGATCAGCTCCACGTGCAGGACAGCGGCCTGCAGGAACTTTCCCAGTCCATCATCACAGATCTGCGACACATGCCAGGAAACGAGGCGTGTGCAGACTGCGGGGCGCCAGGTCAGCTGGTCCCCCATCAGAAATATTTTAAAAGTTCATTATTTGCTTTATTTGTTTTGTGCAAGCTTCTTTAATCCCAGTATTTTTTGTTTTTATTTATAGGAGAAATATTTGTGTGGGGTGTTTTTTTTTGTAAAGAAAATATCTAAAAAAAAATTGAATTTATTAGATAAAAATAATTTTAGATTCAAAATATGAAATTAATTTATAATTTTTCAATTCAAAAATGGTACAAACATGTTTCCCTGTAGCACTGGCCTCTTATGCAGATGGACACAACTTGTCTTTTTTTTTTTTTTTACATAAAAATATTAGCAGACTTTTTAAATCTTCCTAGAAAACATTTTTTAAAGATATGATGACTTCCTCATTCATTCACAATCACAGAATATTTAAATTTGGTCTCCATGGCCAAATGTTTGGACCCACTGGCTTATATGTAATGCCTGTAGTTTTAATTGAAGTGCTTTTCTGTTCTGCATCAGACCCAACATGGCTGTCCACCAACCTGGGCATCCTCACATGCATCGAATGCTCTGGCATCCACAGAGATTTGGGAGTCCATTACTCCAGGATTCAGTCGCTCACTCTGGATTTGCTCAGCACCTCAGAGTTACTGGTACTAGAAAAACTCACCGCAGCACATTATAATCTACACTTGTTGATTATCAAGATGAAAACATGAAGTACCATTAAAACATTAATTTCCCAGGCGTACCTTCATTTTGCTCTTTTGTGTTTTTTCCTGTGTGTTTCCTCAGTTGGCCATCAGCATTGGCAACACCAGGTTCAATGACATCATGGAAGCAGGGCTTCCCAATGACTCTGTCAAACCGTTACCACAGAGTGACATGTGAGTTCCTGATGTAGCTTCAGTCAAGCATCTGATCGGTATAAAGTCAGATCTTTAATGAGTCTCCCTCACCGTACAGGAATGCCAGGAAGGAGTACATAGTGGCAAAGTATGCCGAACGTCGGTACGTCCTCCGCAGGGAAGAGTCGGATCCGGGTCGCCTGTACGACGCGGTGAGGAGCCGGGACCTTGTTTCGCTTCTGCAGCTCTACGCCGAGGGAACAGACCTGGCCAAACCGCTGGTGCTCCCTGAAGGACAGGTGAAGGTCATTTATTGTTCCTGAGAGAGCAGGGGGGTCCAACTCATTTTAATTTTGGGCCACATCAAGTACATGATTGTTCACAAGGGCCAGTTGTGTCAGAATGTATTGATAAAACCCATCGATAAAGTGTTAAAAATATTAATTAATAGCAAAGCGTTATTCTTAAAATTAAATAATTCTGAACATCTTTTCACACTGATCAGCTTCTCCAGGATTTTGTGATTGTTTATAATATTTTGCCTGGATTTTGTGATGCTAATTTAGAAACATTCGTAAGGAATTTTGCAAAATTTGCATATGTATGTTGGTAAAAGTGACATTTTGTAACTTGCCGTATCAATCACGGACTATAACTTGACATCAAGTAAAACCGAGACACCAGGATAGTAAATACTGCCATCCACAAGTGGGAGACAACAATCACTTAAACCCAATGTTTTAGATCATTTTTGCGGAAAACATTAGCACCAAAAAGTTATTGATGTAATTTGGGAGTATACAGATAAAAAAAATGCTGTGATTTGATTGATAAAATAATATTTGAACACATAAGTTATCTTGAAGATTCTATTTACGCGTCTGTCTGGAGTCTAGAGGGCCACACCAGAAGCTATGACGGGCTGGATTTGGCCCCTGAGCCTCGAGTTTAACACGTATCTCGGATTCTTGTCATGAAGCCAAAATGTCTTGCATTTGATATAAATGAACAAAAGGTTGGTAAACCAGGTTAACCCGGTTTGTTTGAGAAAGTTTGTACTTCTTTTTCTTTATAACTGGTGTTGAAATTGAAGTAAAATCGAATTCCTTCACATATAACATTGTAAAAAAGTGAGTTAAGTTTTGGGAAACGTCGGAGTGGTTCTTCAAACGCCTCCCATCTTTTTTAGCCTCTAATCCACGTTTTTCCTTCCTCATCCCTTCGTCTATTATTTCCTCTGCCATCCCCCCGTCTGCCTTTTCTTCTCTTTAATCACACTCTAAACCTCTGTCAGGCGCTTCCTGGCCGGCTGTGGCAGCATGAGGAGTGTGATTTACTTTGTGGTTGTGAGAGGTTGTTTGTTTGTGTTGGTTGGCTTTCTTTTATTATTTCAGCTTGTAGGTCAAAGCTCGTGTCTCTGGAGAGAAAATGAGACGAGCTTATTGAATTAGGGAGGCAGTGCCGCCACTCCTTTTGCTCTTCATGCAAACAGATGAAACTGCAGGAGAGTTTTCACTCTTTAGCATGAAAATACAAGAGTTGATGCAAAATTTAGCTCTAATTTAAGCTTCATTGGGAGAATATCGAGATCAGTGGTGCAGCTAAACCAAACTGGGCAGATGGTTTATATTCAGTCATTTAAAAAAAAAAAAAAAAAAAAAAAGCGTGTAAATATGCAGTCGTGGTGAAAAGTTTACTGGTCGCTTCAGTTTTTATGGGGATAGTTTGCATTGAGTCTGAATTTTTCTAAATGAATTCAAGCACAAAAGCCTCATTTGCACTTCATTTAAGTCTTTAACCAAAATATATTTTCGGGACATTTCAGTGATCTTATGGTCAGATTAGGGGAAAGTGTTGCAAAAAATGCTGCAGGTGCAGTAATATCACTTTTTACTAAAACACGATTACCTCTAAAACCATGCTTTTATGATTGATTTTCATGAAATATACTTTCAAGCATAAAACAGTTCAATTTTAAAAATCCAGAACCTCATGGAGAGAAGATTAACTGTTGTCAATAAAGCAGGGGCATCTGTGAAGAACCATTACTGAACCAGAGGTGTTTTCTTCCTCCTGTAGGGAATCAGAGAAACGGCTCTTCACCTCTCCGTTCGTCTGGAGGAGAGAAGCTCTCTTGCGCTGGTGGACTTCCTCTGTCAGAACAGGTTAGACCCAGACACAGATCCGTTCTCTGTTGCTCACAGATGCTGTAAAAGCAGTGAGGTGAAGCTGTGGGTTTGGTTTGTTTATTGTGCAGCAACTGTCTGGAGAAGAAAACAACAGAAGGGAACACGGCTCTTCACTACAGCGTCCTGCACCACAATCCTGAATCACTCAAGCTGCTTCTCAAAGCAAAGGCTTCTATTCACGCAGGTGCATTTCACTGGACCACAGAACCTCCCAAACGTTTTCATAGCTCCCAAACTTTCTCACATTTTGTCACATTACAACTATGAACTGTAATGGGTTTTCTTACTGTTATGAAATCGGATAAAAAAAGACATGGTTTTCAATTTTTGTTTTCCTTTCACATTTAGTCTGACATGCTCACCTGATCTTTACAAAAGATCAAGCTCAGTTAGATGGGATGTGAAAATCAGTTTTCAAGACTTGCCATAGAGACTCAGTTGGATTTAGATCTGGACTTTGACTTGATCATCTTAGTCTAAAGCATTCTGACTTGGTTTTTGTTTGGGCTCTTTGTCTGGATTGAAGGTGACCCTCCTTCCCAGTCACACATCTTTTGCGTCTTCTGACAGGTTTTTATCCAGGATTACTTTGTGTTTTGCTTCATTATTATCCCATCAATCCAATTATAGATAAATCATTGAACAAAGCTCTGTGAATTGTTCAAAGCTTGTGTTATTGTTTTATAACTTAACCCTGTTTAAACTTTACAACTCTCTCCTAACCTTTCCTCTGGTGAGTTTTACCTCCGAAAACAATCAGAGGTATTGATGCTTTTGCAAGGCACTTTACTAATAGCCTTCTGTTACCATAAGGAAGGAGTAAAACTCATGTATTTACCATTGTTTTCCCTGTAGTGAACTCAAGCGGAGAAACGGCTCTAGACATTGCTAAGAAGCTGCAGCACACTCACTGCATCGAGCTGGTGAGCGCACACTTCTTTAAAGATTTAAATAAAATGCTAATAGAATGTCAATTCTCCAAAGTGATCTCAAATTACAGCATTAAAATATCTACCAGAAAGCGAAGAGCAGAAACCAAAAAGCACAACATCCACAGCTGGAAACCCTGCCTTAAGAAAACTCCCCAGCCTTCCTCCCCAGCAGGCCCCAGTGTACATCATTTATACACCGCTTTTATTTTCTTACCGGCCATCAGCCCCCACTGAATCAGGCTTAACTTCTCTCACATCCTGTCTGATGTGAATAACCTTGGATTACAGGATGTAGAAAAAACTGAATGTTAAAAAATGGTTTTTTCCCATACATGCAAAAAAAATGGTTTCCTTTAGTTTGTGTTAGCTTAATAGTTGAACTTGATGTGAACAGGAAGCCTCCCTTTGGAGGTTTTCTAGTCACATCCTAACAGATGAAGACCCCAGGTCAGAACCAGAACATGCAGGGGGGACTTCACAGCTGACCTGAGAACAGCTTTGAGTCATCCAGAATAAACTAAAGAGTGTGACCCAAGAGCAGAATGCCTCCAGGTCTCCTTTATAAAACTGAATCAGAGCGATGAGTTCAGTTTTTTTAAAGAGTTTGTTCTACAGAGCCCCCTAGAGGCCAGCGGGGAAATATTTTTTTTTACGTTACTTCGCAGTAGAATTGCAAATATCTATTTAATATCTATATAAAGATCATCAGTGAAATTTTTCGGCACAGAAAACTGGTTGATGTCTCACAAACGAGAAACATACATGGAAAAACCTTATATTGTAGCAGAAAGACTTTCAGTATTCAAGGTGCCGCATGAAAAATCTACTAAATACATTATTGTGAGGTAACACAAAGGGGGGGAAATCCCCTATTTCCCCTATGGGCCTCCGTAGAATTGAATGTGTCCTTGCAGAATGTCTTTTCTGTTCTACTAATGCATGTGTGTGTTTCTTCAGTTGGAGCTGGCCAAAAGTGGGAAGTTCAACTCTCAGATCCATGTGGAGTACATGTGGGAGAGTCAGTCTCAGGAGTTCTATGACAGTGAGGATGACCTGGATGAGAGAGTAAATACACACACACACACACACACACCCACACTCAAATACTGAGTTACTGAGCTTGACTTTTATCCAAAGAAGATTCTAGAAAGGTGGAGATTTTTATAGCGTTCTCTTTCCATCTACCTTCAGGTGAGTCCGTTACCCAAAAACCGCTCTCCTCCATCAAACGGAGGTGGTGGATCTGCCTTCGCCCAGTGGACAGCCAGCAATGGCACAAGTCCAGGTCTCAGGCCCTGTCAGACCTATGAGAATCTGGACTTCCCGTACAAGAATCCTCCTGCCAACAGCGCCACCACTGGAGCATCTCTGCCGCCACCGCTGCCAGCCAAATCAGTCCTAAGAGGTAGGTCACTGTAGCTGTGTTTCCATTGACCATAAACTTGCTCAAATTGGAATTACAAAATAATTTTGTTTAATGGAAACATGCCAAATAAAAAATAAAAAATAAATTTTTTGATAAAGATTTTTTTGCTTGGATGAGGCCGCTTTTCGGCTATATCAAAATAGATGTATTTCGCAAAAGTGCAGCCAGCGGAAAATACAAAGAAGACAACAGGAAGTAGTTTGAGGATGATGTTGCAGTATGTTTTTTAATGACTTATTGAATGTATAAACACACTCACATGTTAATTGCAATTCTTATTTAATGGAAACATCACAATTGCAAACATTTTTTTACAACTTATCAACAAAGTTTTGCACACATTTGTAATGGAAACTTAGCTGTTGCCGACTATTTTACTGCAATGGCTCAATGTAAGATGATTTTTTTTTTAGGCATAAATGACGCAAGATCAGATTTTGATTTATATCAATTTGGGAATAATCTTTTCTTAAATAAGTGTATTATATTAATAAAGTCATGATTGCCATAAAGACATTCAGAATCAGATCTGTGTGTTCCTCCACAGGCCGCTCAGACCCGCAGATTTCAGTCACAACAGCCCAGGATGGAGCCCACATCCTGCGCCGCTGCTCCAACCCGTCTTCCCACTCTTCCAGTCCTCAGACTCAAACGAAACATGGCTCCTCTTCATCAAATACAGAAACCCAGAGTCACAGTGGGAGAGCCCAACGCTCCCCAAAAGGACAAGGAGGTCTGCAAAGATCGCACAGGCAGACCTGGGACGGCCAAACCCCTCAAAGTGTCTCACAGGCGTCCAATCAGAATCATGGTGGACCAGTTAGGTGAGAAAAGAGCTCCAGATATCCTCAGAATAAAAATATTTATTCAGTGCCGTGCAGATTTATTTAGATTTTGTATTCAGGTCAGCTCACAGAAAGGATGTCCGAAATAAACGCAAGTTTTGGAAATTGATTAATTGAAGTTGAATTTTATATGAAAAATTTTTAGATTTTACTTTCAAGCCATATCGCCCCGCCCCAAATTGTACTAGTTGTCAAGCATGGAGGTGGTAGCATCATGCTAAGGGTCTTCTTTACTACCAGTAGTTCTGGAGAATAACACAGAACAAAAACAAGAACAGGTCAAATGCAAAATTTTAAATTCATGAGTCTCCTCTTTTAATACCAAAACCCCCTGACTGTCTTCCTGTGTTGTTATCAGTTCAGAGAAGACCACCTCCTATCGGCGCACCAGCACCGGAGGCGGCAGCTTCGGAAAGGGCAACATGGGCTCTCTGGCGCCGCCCTGCGTGGGCAGCCAGGAGGAGCTGTACTGCAGCCTGGTGGGGAACGGAAACGCCTCGGCTCCATCTGCAGCGCCTTCGTCTTCCCCCACTGTGACTTGTGGCCCTCGTTCCCGCAGGAATGCAATGGTACGACCTCACAGACACCTTATTGTGTTTCACACAGCCGGCCGGTTCAGAGAGGTTTTTCTCATGGTGTTCCTCGTTTCCTGCAGGTTTCGGTCAGCAGGCCACAGAAACGCGTAAAGGCTTTGGTGGACTGCCGAGCGGTCAGCGCCGAGCAGCTCTCCTTCTTCAAAGATGAAGTCATTGTGGTCACAGCCACTAATGACCCCCACTGGTGGGTAAGTGTAACTACAATTTTCTTTTTAAGCTAAATTTTTTTTCTCTGCAAAGGTTGAATTTGGTTTTTAAATAACAGTTGTATTCAGTGTTGCTCCCTAATGAATCACTTGCAATGCACCTCGAACTTCTTCACGTTTTGTAGCTACAACCACCAGCTTCGATGTATTGTACTGTATTTTATGTGACAGATTAACACAAACCAGCACACAGCTAAAGAGAAGAAAATCAACCACGATGTTTGGCCTATTTTACGAATAAAAATCAGAAACATTTGGCACACATCTGTATGCAAATCCTCTGGTAACACTTTATTTGACGGGTTGTGAATAAGACTGTCATGACACCGTTATAAACATGACATAACACCTGTTATGAACATGAGTAAGTCTTCATGAATATTTATGACTGTTATAAAGTGTCATTCAGTAAATCATGACACTTTTAATACAAAGTTGACATTATTCAAAATGTCTTTGTTATGACAACTTGACATTAACCAAGAAATTATGATCTGACATAAATTTGTTATTAAAGTATTACTGATTAAACTTAAAAAATATGTAGCTTTATGTTATTAAAGCTAAAGTTTGTCACTTGGCCAGGAAACAGTATAAAGATTTTATTTCAGGATTAATCCAGCTGCTCTCTTAAGGCCTTATAGATTTGTTAGAGTCATTAGTGGACCAAAAGCATCATAAATCCTAAAGTACTGGAAGTCAGGCCAGGAATGAAGTTGTGCTCTCTCTAAACACGATTCAATCCATCATCAGAAAGTAGAAAAGATCAGCACTGATATAAATCTACCATAACAGGCCATCCACCTAAACTGACAACCCTACACTGGGAGCTAGAATAGAGTCAAACTATAATCGTGTGTTGGAATGGCCTAGTCAAATCCAGACCTAAAACCAATTCAAGATCTGTTGCAACTCTTGAAAATTGATGTTTGTAGCTGTTCTCCATCCAACCGGACTGAGTTTGAGCTTTTGTTTGGAGGGAAGAATTGACAAAAACATCTAATTAGGCGACTTCACAGGGCAGCTTGTTGAACTGGATTTTTTATTTAGTGGCATCAGAGACAGTGGGACTGAATGCAAATTCATGTAATACTTTTTAGATTTCAAGGAAATTCTGATTCCATTCCATAATTGAGCACTAACTTGTGTCAGTGTGACAAATGAAATCAGAAAAGTGTTTAAGTTTGTGGTTGTAACATGACAAAATGTGGAGAAGTTCAGGGGATGTGAATACTTTTGCAAAGCACTGCAGATATTTCTCAGCTATGTGCTACAAAACTATATTTACTGATAGTTTTCACTGTTAGCTGATGATTAATGTGCTTATCATAGACATTTCATTCATTATTTTACAAATGTTTTGAAATGACATTCAATAAATGTAGAATTCTTTATCATAAATTGAGTTATTTTATGCAGTGTGAGAGACTTAAACATTGCATTTCTCATTTCCTGACAGGTCGGCCATATTGATGGCGACCCTTCGAGGAGTGGAACCTTTCCTGTCAACTATGTGCACAAAGTAACAGAATGATGCTAGTTTGGACTTCATCACCACATGTGGGGAAAGAAAATACTGTTCTATTCATGGATCCAAGTAATCTGGGAATATTTTCACAACAGGATCTACTGACCAAAGGATATCTTATTACTAGGGGATTATTACTCATCTCAGAAAGCAACAAAGAAACTGGAAACTTTTATTTGTTGTCTTAAATTTGCAGGTGCAAAAATAAAGCAATGACTGTGAATTGCTCTAATGTTCTTTTAAATATTAATCAAACACTTGGGATGCAGACATATAAGTTGCCTGTATTGATACAAGACTTGTGCATACAGGCAAAATTTCCCTGCAGGACAAAAACCTCTTGAAGGCACTTTATGTTTCAGAGGAATCCTCCAAAGAGTTGGGAGAGCTGTAAATGTTTAATTAGCCAGCCGCTGAAATCTGAGTTAGCTGCTTTATTTCCCTCGGAACGGAAAATGACAAGGATTTTAAATCACAGGTTAATGAGTCACATGAGGTTCAGATCCGCCCAGTATCTACCACAGACTGGTGCGCATCGTGCCTGTTAGTCTGTCTCCAGTAAAACGTCGATACGTCTGCATAGCCCAATGAGAGATCTGAAACGTTGGTTGAGCCGCGGCGACTCCAGGCCCAGACTGGCTGCAGACGGAGGCCAGGATCCTGTTTCCCACTGCCTCCAAGTATCAGTCCCCGGAGAACCTGGAATAACAGCAGCGTGTTGGAGGGAAAAATATATATATAAGAAGTCCCTCTGTCCGTCCAGGAAATGGCACTTAAAGTGGACTTGCTAATAACTGCACCTCAGCACAGTAATTTGTTCAAGGTTTTTTCACTGTAAGGCCATATTTTTCATGCCACACATGAGCGCTTACACACGGATCAGCTTCCAGGATTCAGGAAGTTCTTTGGGAGAAAGGATATTTGTGAGCAAATGATCTTTTACACCATTTTTTGTACATATTTGGTCAAACTTAACACTTAACAACACTTAGCAAACTTATATATAAGAGGAGGACATGTTCGTAATAAAATGCCAAGTTCTGGTTATATAAAAATGCAAATAAGAGTAAGCATGAAGTTTTTCCACCTTTTAATGTGAGCAATATCCTGTACAGTTCAGCTGGAAAATCCATTTATTAGTAGGAGATTATATTACAAACTGCAATAACGTAATTGCATAAGTGTATACATCCTTAACTCCTTCAGACCCCTCGTCCACTTGAATGGACATGATATTTTTCTGGGATTAAACAAATAAAAAATTAAGGAATTTGTTATTTGCATGGTGGATCTTACAGATTAGTTTCTTATTAAACAAAAACAATGAAGTTTAGACTCTTAACTTGATACTAGTTAGTTTCAGGCATCAGACAAGACGAGCATGTGTATGAAGCGAGAGAAGGGGATCAGTAAACATCTGTTTTCCATCAAAAATATTAATTTATGTTCATAGCAGCTTTAAAAATGACACTCAGTAACATTTTCAGTGCCCACCAGATGCAAGAGGCCATAATACATCGGAAAAATACACTTCTACTGTAACACGTAAAATCCAGCTGTGCCTTGTGCCACACTGAAACTGCTTGCAGCCTGCTCTGTAATCTCTCATCAAAAATGAGAGATTACATGAAAATACACAGCAAGCTGATGCTTTGTCAACTGTTTGGTAACTGTTATCCGTTTACATTACTACAAATAATAACATGCCAACGCATTTGAAAGTTCAATGACACATTACTAAAGTCAAAACTACATTTTGTATTATATATTCTCTATTCAGACATGCACACTGATGAACAAAAAAGCACAGATCCAGTTTAAAAGGTTGAGATCATGCCTTATTAGATAGAAAAGTATAGAAGTTTTCAAGACATTCTACTCTCATTTAGTCGAGATGTCCATTACAATGGACATAAAAGAAACGTATTACCTTTTTATTTCTTAAAAGTGAGATCCTTTTAAAACTTTCTAACAACTCTGTCTTTCACTAATTATTGAGGAAAATCCCTTTGGAACAGTTAAATTGTATTTTTGGCTAATTAGATTAATTATAACTGATTATATTCACTGATTAAAATTCACATTAAGCTGAATGAAAAGGTGATTCAATAAAGGGTGTGTATACTTATGCAACCAGGTTTGTTTGTAGGGTGATTTCTATATAAAATATGTCAGATTAAAGGTGGAAAACGTTTGAAAGTTATTTATATTGGTCTTGGGTTTTTCCGTAGCACAAACGTATCATTGTGCCATGGTTGTGCACACTTTCAACATGCACTGTATATATCCTGAATAATTGTTATATGTTGCTTGTTTTCTCATGTGATATGAATTTTAAGGGACAGTGTTACTTTTTGTTTTTTAACTTAATATCACATGTTATTGTGCAAAATTTGCTTCGGTTATCCACCTGACTGCTAGAGTCAGAATAATGGTGTAAAAGGGAAATTTCCTAACTTAAACAGACATGCAGTCAGGAGGTAAAACCATTTAGAAAACTGGTTTGTAGTCTATTTCTGTTCACATTGTCTGGTTACTGTGTTGGTTATTAGGCAGAGAAACATGGAAGTGTGAAGGAGCAGATGACTGCAGCAGATTGTCACTCTCAGTGGGGACTGTGTGACATGTAAACAAGAAATGAGCTTGCTTTAGTTTGTAACATATGCATTAAACATGTTTAATGAAGCGCTTTGCTGTAAATAAAGTGATATCTTTGTTTCTATTTACACAACAGATGGCATATTTATTTATTCAATACGTTTGCCTTCTACATTTTTAAATCCATGCAAAGTTCACATTTTCCCAGTGTTAATTATTATTAATTTTAACGTCTGTATTTTTTTTTTTTACACCCTGAATTCTACTTACAATCCCAACTGGTGGTGATAAATTTTTGTCTTTTAGTGCGTTGGAGTTGAGCCCAGGTTGTTGGCTTCTGTTTCTGAACTCAGGCTCTCATTGGGTTGAGATCTGAAGATGTCCTGACAACAGGCTCCAGATTTCACATACTAAGAAAAAATAAAGCAAAAAAGTAAAATTACGAGAAGTCATAATATTAGTCTTCCTATGAGAAAGTCATAAAATTATGGGAATAAAGCACGAGAATAAAGTCAAAAAAATAAAGAAAATAAAGTCGTAATCACATGAAAATAGTCATATTTTGTATTACAAGAATGAAGTCAAAATTACAAGAATAAAATCTAAATGTTAGAATAAAGACGTAATAATATGAGAAGTCATTTTGAGAATAGTCATGTTATGAGAATAAAATCATATGAGAATAAAGTTGTAATATAAATTTAGAATTGTAAATAATTTGCCATAATTTTGAAATGTTTAAAATATATGTCTATGTTTTAAATCTAGATATTTTTTTAGCTGAATTTCTGCATTTTTTCTGTCTCTAATCTGACAGATGCATCACTGAGAAAAATCTCCTCAGATCTCTCTTTTGGCAGTCGTCCCTGCAGCCTCGGTTTAAACCCATCTGGACGTTACTTTGTTCTGACCCGCTATCCGAAAGTCAGAATGATGAAATTCCAACCTGTCACTTACGTAAGCAGCCGGCACAGGAAACCCTCAGGTTGCAGCTGCTCTGTTCTGTCAGCACAGATAAGCTTCTCTCCCCATCAGGCCTGCGTCTGGCATGCATTGGTGCATACAATATATACAAACAGCACTCACCTTAAAAGGTTCACTATTTTGCATTATAGTATAAGATTTTTTTCAGAATTTCTGGCTTTCTTTCCCCCCAGCAGAACTGCTGTAAATTTGTCAGGTCTTCTACTCACACAAGCCTCTTTGTGACTAATTTGGTGGAATCCTTAGGATTATCTTCCATTTGGAAATCCCATTTGTCTCCTGCTAGATATTTTGAGTTTTTTCCACATACTTCACTGTTTTCACTCTGACTTTTAGACATTACCAATTTTACCTCACCTTTGGGTAAAGAAAAATCACCCAAAGGTGAGGAATTAAGACTAACCACTTACATTAATTTTCATTTCATAATTCATCAGACCACAAGTGATGTATCCAAGGACTAAGGGTTGTGTCCCTATTTTTTCTTGCCTTCAGCGTAATGACCTCTTCCTTCCTGAGTGGCCATTCAGCCTAACTTGGAACATGACTTGGAAAATTGCACCACTTTTCCACTGGCGGCTTTTTCTCAAGGTTTTTGCTCTTGTTCTCAGGTTGGTTCAGAGATTTCTAATCAAAATTCGTTCATCTCATCTGTTTCCTGGACAGTGTGATGGCTGGGCATTTCCATAATATTTAGATTTGCATGTAATTGTTGGAACATATGAATGCATAAAACAGTATTTAGGTAATTCTAACTGAAATAAAGCATTAAAAGTTTATTTTGACGTTTGTGTTTTCATAAAATGTGTGTAAACATCTTGGCTTCAACTGTAAATTCCATGTAAATGCTAATGCTTCTTATGAAAAATGACAATCATCTTAATGTAACTTCATAAACCCTCGCTTCCAACGAATAGCTTTCAGAAGTCGGTAATATTTCCATTAATTCTTCCATTTGCATCTCATTGCTGTTTTATCGAACCCCCCTTTTACCAAGCAATCAGCTGAGAAAGGGATTTAATGGGCCAGCATTACAATTTAAGGCCTGCTAAATCTTTGTGGCTGATGCAGCTTTTACAGCTTGCTCCTTCTGGCGTGCAGCATCCTGTTACGTCAAAGAGCTTTTTTCTGCTGACCATGCCCTGCAAGCTGCTGTGAAACGCTGCAAGGTGACCCAAATAGTCCTGAGACTTTTCCTTTTCCTTTCTCAAGCAATGCATGTGAAATTTAACCCTTAGTGTTTGCCTACTCCAAACATATAGATCTGAAACAAGACCCCCCCCAACATTCAAGTCATTTAGTTAATTTATTATTAATAAATTGCATCAATTTGCCAACAAATAATCTTTCGAAAGATGAGCTTGAGAGGAGTCTTTTAATAATTGTGTAGCATTGTGCAGAAATGTATAGTTGCAAACTAAACAAAGCAGGAACCCAAAGCAGAACATGAATTAACGTTTTATCATAAAGCTTTTTTCATCAAAAACAGATGATGCTGAAGTGTGAAGGTCTAATAACAACTGAGGAAAAAAACTGTAGCTTTTTAACATACCATAAGAATATCACACAAATTGTAAAGCGATAAATAACTGGTATGCATAAGTAAACATGAATTATTCAAACTTTCAAGTGTTAAACATCATAAAGGTGGTTTTGAGCCTGTGGCTAGTCAGTATTGATGTGAGTAAAGGGCTAAATGAGCTAGACCTGTGGTAACAGTTTCCAAATTCATCAAAGTAAATCCTAGCCACAGGTTCAAAATGGAAATATTATATTTCCATTTCCAGTGTTCAGAAAAAATACAGAAACACTCAACAATCAACATTACATTCATTCTGCAAGTGGGCCCAGAGATCTTTGGATAATGTGTTTTGTTTTTTTCCATTCAGAAAATAAAAAGTGCAGTTCCACAGCAAACAATGACTGAGTTATTTAGCCCCACTCAGATAAAAAAAAAAAGAAATATAGTTCCCAGTCAACATGCATGTGTGGGCCCCATAGAAAGATTGCTTAGACTGAGTTGTGAGTCGGAACCCACTTGGAACCAACCCGCAGAGGCCACAAAATTCAGGCACCCCATGTGGGACTTAACTGGGTCTCATAAAGAAAATCCACATATGTTCCAATATCCTTCTGCAACAAAACATTAAAATGAAGTCAGTATGTAACCTAGATACAATCCCATCTTTGACCCATTGTTCAGTCAATTTCTACCCATATGGGGCCCATATGTAAATGTTGTCCGGCTGTTTGTGTCAGTACCATCCTTTCTGTAAACACCAAAACAGAAATATCTCAAACAGCAAATCAGGCTAACTGTATGTACAGGTAGCTCTATATATACAGGAGCATAAATACATGTTTCAGACTTCTTTATTAAATAAAACCTTTCTACAATAATGTTTGGTATAGATGTGCACAAAGCCAGAAAGCATTTTTTATTTTTTTTATTTTTATTTTTTTACTTTGGGCATGTACATATAATGCTTAGCTAATGGCGTTAACATTCAAGGAGAAAGACGTCGTGGCTATCAGTAAGTCAAGGGAAACTTTTGCTTTGACCAAGTTTCTTTGAATGAAGAGGCACTCCAGCTATATCTCACAACAGTTCTCAGGTTAAAACCACAAGTACCACTGGTAAATTTTAAATTCTCTCTAATGTAGTCTTTGCTTCATATAGAAAAGTGAAGTGCAGTGGAGAATATGAGTAACTTCCTGGTTTAAACTAAAGAGGACAACCAGGCTACTTGTTTACCTCTGAAGTCAACACACAGATCGGTGGATGGTTCCAATCCCAACATAACCGTTTTCCAGTTACAATTTGGAACAACAAAAGGATATTCTAAACAACTATGTACTTCTTTCTATTTCATGTATTCTATCATGAATTGAAGATCCTCTCTGACAATGTGTGAAAATTTTCCTAAAACACAAATCATCAGAAAAGTAAATCACTGCATCTAACACTGAAAAACACTTTCAGCCAAACATCCCAGTAAGTATTTGAACTGGATCTGGGTTGTCAGATAAGATTTCAGAGAAATGCTGAAATAGGTTTTATATAAGGCAATTCTGGGGAAAAAGTAGGACCCATGTGAGACCTGGATAATTGATTTTCTTTATATTCATTTTGGACTAAGCGAAAGCATGCATAGCATGTCCAACTGGATTGCCAATAAAATTATATTTAAGTGGTCCATCTAACCAGAGTAAAACCCATATGAGGCAGACATGCACATGTTGGCTGGGATGCAGTACCAATTGATCTTTTTTATCTGTTTTTGTCATCACAAAACACATAACTAACTAAAATAAATACAAAATTCTGCTGTGACATTGTTTTAAAATGTCAGTCAGTATGGAAATACTTGTGTCTTTTAATGTTGTTCTGAAAAAGTTTCAGATCCACAATGTGAATAAATTGTTTGACAAACTATTTGATAGAGTGCTCCTTTAAGTGTTTCCAAGCAACACAGACAAACTCCATTTTTAAGCCCTTCAAGTCAAAATTAGCAATGACCCAAATCCAGCTCCTACTGAAGTGATCCAGCCTCATGTAGTGAGTCTTCACATCCTTGAAATGCACCATAGTTTTCTTATAAATCCATTTTTTCAAACACAGGCAACCTGGTCTCCCATTAGTGTCTTCCTCTGTTATTCTTAACTCTATAAAAGTACATACAGTGGATGCTTCTAATACATCCATTAAATCTGTGCAAGCAAGCAAAAGAAAAAGAAAAATCACAAACAGAATGAATCATTTAGTGAAAGTGATGATACAATCAAAGCTTGTGTCTCCCTGTTGTACAGCCTGGCTGCTGGTTCTTTGTAACAAAGCACCCTCAGGGATTGTGTTGCTGTAGAAAAAAGGGAGTTTGTCAGGACATTTTACCCTGATAAACAAACAGTGAACCTAGACTGAGTGTGGATCACTACCATAACCTGTTAATGCCCAAACGACACATCCCTGAAGCAGTTAATACCTGTGCAGATCAAAGGAGAGAAACACAATGCAAAAACTCAATCACTATTAATCCAAAGACAAAACCATACATAGAAATTAAAAAATAAATATATTATGGGACAAATGTGTTGTGCTTAATGCTGCAACATGATGTAAATAAACACTTGAATAAATTGGTCAAACCTGCAATTACCACTATAATTCCATATTAGTGAGGTCTATGTGCACTTAAAGTTACATTTGCGTTCTAAGAAGCAAACCTGTAGCTCATAACATCGTCTTGTTCTTCATTAAGACAGCAGAGATAGAATAGCTAAGATTTACAAGCTGATGCATGCGTGAGTAACTCAAATTTAACCCCCGATCATCAGAAGCAGATATAATAATAATAATAATAATAATAATAATAATAATAATAAATCTTGATGTTTATCATTTGTTTTACTAAATCCCTGCCACAGTAGTGTAATCAGAGCTCTCAGCTGGATACATTCTGCATTTTTTGTGGAAGAGGATTTAGGATGGAGGGATAAATGGTTGCTAAGTGACAGGATAAAAAGAGGCCACAGGTGGAAGTGTCCCAGCATGATTTTTCCCCCCTATTATCTGTCTTTTCTTAATGCTGCTATGACAGTGGGATGAGCAGTCTCAGAGAAGCCAAGGCACATTTTTTTCTGTCATTTCCCACAATTACATTTTCTATTTCTGCATCTGTCTGCATCGGTTTTATGTAACAGTGCAGCAAACGTCTCATCTTACCTTCCTGTCCTTCACTTCGCCCTTAATGAGCTGCAGAGGCAGATAGTTCAGCGATCTACTCTGTTGTGTTGCCCCTTCTTCAATAAGCTTACCAGTTATAAGCCTCCTCACTGCTGCAGACGTTAAAGTGCAGCAGAACCTCCTGATAAGAGAGCAGAGTGAAGCTCACCTCCCACATCCCCCTGACTCATCTGTGCATCATGAATTTGACATGAATCTCTCAAAAGCAAGCACTAACAATAACTGCAAGCAGCAAATAATCTGTGAGAACAACTAGGACACAACAACACTGGTGCCAGCTAGCCAGGGAGTTTTCCCCAGAAATCTGCTGACCCGGAAGCTCCTTACTGGCCTCTGTGATATTTAGGCACTCTAACCCCTGAAGGACCAGCCTCAGGATTCAAGAGCAGTAAGGTTGTAACTGGAGAGCAGCCATGTCACTGAGAGCTGATGGATGGAGCTCCACCCCTCACTATTTAATGTAAAGCACATTTCTAATGTCATGGGTGAAATGTAAGTATCTGACGTCCTATTTGAGCTTCACAGGCCAGGGGAGGCACGTGCGCAGTCCGAGCATGGAGGAAAACACGATGGTGGGTCGATGCTTCTTGAACTTCAAGCCTTTCTTCACCCGCTGGGTGTTCTCCGCCACGTACAGCTCACCCTGCTGGGCCGCACCGGTTATCCGCGACACCAGCTCCCCGTGAACCACCACCTGCTGCTCGGAGCGCACAAACATCTCCCTGAGCTCCTCCAGCCGCCGCTCCATCTCCCTGATGACCCGCTGCCGCTCCTCCACCTCCAGCAGGCGCCGCCGGGCCGCCTCGAACTCCATGCTGGAGCTGGGGGTGACCAGTTTGGAGGAGGGGGCCGTGGCAGAAGTGGACGGGGGATCGGAACCGGCCAGGAGAGCCCCTGTTACCCTCCGAAAGTCTCCCATGGAGATGGACCGCCTGGTCGCTGGAGACGCCAGAGCCAGGAGAGCAGAGGCAGACACGGAAGGAGGCATGGCGGGCTGAGGAAGAGGGGAGGAGGAGGACGGTGATGGGGACGATGAGTCCGGCAGGTGGAGATCAGTTTGGGAGTCCGTCCCTTTAAAAGCTGCTGCCACTTCCTCATCGCCTTCATCGGGGCTCTCTGGGTTTGTTCGCCGTCCTCTCTCAGCCTTGGCGCCGTTTTTTCCTCCATCTTTGCTGATTTTTCTCTCCATCCTCCCGATTCAGGTGAAAGAGCAGCAGAGACGTGCAGCGATGCGGCCCAGGAAGCGCTCCATTCATTAATAAGACATCCGAGCTCAGATTGTGCAGCCTCTGCGTCCGAGTTGTTGTGCTTTGGAGGGCGCCTGCTGGCATTTCATTGGCTCCTGAATTTCTGAGCATGTCAGCTGGTGATTGGCCAGCCTCCCTCCCGGCTGCTGATGCTGGCAGGCTGACTGTCCTCCGCCTGACTCTCCCTCGTCATCATCCTGAGCTCCGCTTTCAGAATCTGACTTCAGTGTCCTTCTGACATGATGTTTCTTCCCTTCTGTTCTCTCAGCCTCTCTGTTGCCATCCTGCACACCAGGTGGTGTCTCCATTTTCCTCTCTCTTGCCCGGACGGTTGCCCATAGCAACACAGTCTTGACATCAGCTGCCAAGAGCAGGAGGGAGGGGTGATGCTCCACTTTATCTCTCCCTTAATCAGTTGATTACACAGCATCACTGCTCACTGCCACTACTCCATCATACTGTCTTGCTCAACAAAAAGCAGTCTTTATTTCACTGAAAGATTATGAAAAATCATCTCAAACAAACCTAAACAAAGTCACCAAATATGTTTTTCACAGAGAAGAATCAGATTGTTACTGACCTCAGCCCAATTCAAAATTTGTGGATTATTTTTAAAAGATAGTTGATACCAGAAAATTAACTAATCTCTACCAAGAACGATGGTCACACATTCAGTCAGAATTATTCCAGATGTTTGTTGCTGGCTACCAAAGTATATTCTCTGCAAATTCCTGAGGTACACCAATCCAGATGTTCGTGAGGACGTATGCGAACTTAACTACAAAACGATTAATATCTGTGGCAGATTTAGATTTAAAGTAATATTTTAATTTGACCAACGTTTTTCCTCTAATGGGAAGTAATATCAATCTTTTTGAATCTGAATCTGTGGGTTAGGAGACCTCAAAACTCATATGCATAAATCTGATCTGGAGTTATAAGAATGTAATGCTGATAATGGTTTGCTCTGCTTATTGAGAAGGTAGAAACATTTTTGTTTATATGACATACATAAAATGATTAAAAAAAAATTCCACTTTATATTCCTTTATCTTTTAGAGACACCTGTCTCATTTATGATGAACAGCGATTTTTTGTGCATTTAGGTTTAATGTTGTTCCTGTCTGGATTGTAGACAATTAGCGATAAATTCAAACCTGTGCACCCAATTTTTGTTACTGAAGTTTTGTGCTATATAATTTTTTTTATCTGTGAAAAGCAGCTGAAATAAAATGACTAAAACCTCATCTATGTTAATTTTTTAACAGTATTGCACCATGTTCACCTGTTGGATCTGTTGCTTTATGTAACATCAGGATAATCTACATCAGTGTCTGGATGTGAACTTGAGCTGCTCAGATCAGGCTCTAGTTCGTTACATCATCTTCACGAAATTCATTTATCAATTTTCTGCCATAGGCTCTTAAAGCTAACCTTACCTTCAGTCTAGACATATTGACTGATTTGGCTGTAGGACACAGATGATGAATTAAGTAAGACAAAGCTCAAGTTTACCAAAATACACAAAAGACTGATAAGAGAGGGGAAACGCCGCCGTGTTTTAAACCATGAGTGTTTTCAATAAATGTCTTCTTCCATGGTGAAGGGAAACAGATGAAGCTTTCAGCAGGTCAGAGGTGGCTGTGCATGTGTCTTCATGGACTCAGCTCTTTGCTTTTATCTCAGGATCGGCGCTGCATTAGTCGGTGCTACGGCTGCTCTCTTCTTGCTTTTAGCTTTACTAATCTCCAGAGTGAAGAAGGAGCATTACAGAAAACAGCAAAAAATAGATGAGGCAAAAAAAAGAGGGGAGGATGGACTGTGAGCATCTGAAAGTACAGATGGCAGGAAAGTAAAGAAAGAAGAAATAAATTGGAAGAATACATATACAGTAACGCAGAAATGCATCAAATCAATTCAAATTTAACTCAACTAAAGCTTTTCATTCATTTTACAAATGTTTTGTTTTAAATGTTTTTATTTTAGGCCAAGGTGGCTGCACAGCACCCATGAGTTACTAAATTAATGGCAAGGTTTCATAAAAATGATGAACACAAACCCAGATCTGACTACAGGAACTGCTTTCCCATCAGAACCTTTCAGATTTAACTGCTGAACCTTCAGAATAAAATCGTTTTGTAACCTTGAAGTATTCTTCTCACTGGATGTCTAGCCTAGATGGAAGTCAGCATAGCAAAGTATATCTTATATGAATGATCTTAGTTTGCTAATTTCTAAAAATAGGAAAGCTTTTAAAATAATCCATAATTTATAATATCTTTAAACATAGATAAAGGCTTTATATCCTGCACTTTATTCAGCAGAAAGATGTCTGAAGCCTTGAATGTCAAAGCGACTCCAGGCATAAAAATGTTTGTTTAGTGTGACAAAGCCTGAAGGTTTCTAAAGTCTGCTTTTGATTGGCTGAACAAGCCCTCATGATGACTCATTCCCTGGAAACTGGATTGAGATCGTTAGATTTGGTGGTAATACATTTTTTAACCACTAGCCAAACAGCGCTGTTGTGATAGCATAGGTTGACTAATGTACTTTCCAAACTACTGAGCACACGAGCTGCACCAAATAATTTAGAAAAGAAAAAAAAAGTGAACATATATATATATGCTGCACTTTTCTAAAAGCTTCAGGTGTCATGAAATATTTATGCAGAAAGATTTCTTGAACTTTTAATGAAATACACAGACATGCACAAATACTTATTTTCTGAACACTGCCTGCAACACGTCTGCTGAAAAAGACAAAAATATAAATAAATATATAGAAAATGAAATACAGTAGTCCACCAGTAAGAGTCATTGAGCACTGACTTCATCTTTCGGAGCATAAATTTAAACTCCCTGGAGAGCAGCAAACCTTTTTCAAGAGTAGAGCTTTTACTGTAAAATTTCTATTTCCTACTTACACAACCATCAAATTTTCTCTTGTAAAAGAACTGATAACATTTTTTCTTCTGCTTTGTTTTTTTTTTTTCATATTGCATGATAATAAAGCTGAAATAATAAAGTTCATAGCTAATCACATTTTTCAGATTCAAAATATCCTCCTTTCTTTAAATGTGTGAAAAAACTCATCCTACAGAAAAACAGTTTTCGATTGGTAATGAAACTGATCTGTTTGCTGTATATGATAACTCATCAGCTTCTACCATGTCAAAAATCTGTATTAAGAATCAGTTTTCCTGCAAACCCCTGAAAGCTTCAGGAGAAACAATTACATGGTACATTTTCCATGATAAAATGCAATTACTCTCATGTGTCAAATCCTTCTAAAAATACAATTATCTCCATCCCGTCTCACAAATCTCCCATTTATCCCTTCCTAGCTAAAACTGACATGAAAGCCTCCACTCCTCAAACCAAACTCTCTGTTCTAGATTACTTTAATCTGTCATGTGTTTTTATTTTGAGCATGCACGTGTGGAGGATGATGACATTAAAGTGCCTTTGCATTATCTCTGGCTGACATGGTTTTTTCTTCTCTGTTGTCCATCTGAAACATCAGAAATGTCCAGCAGAGTACTTAGCAGTCTTGTAGTGAGACTGTTACATAATCCAGTTGGATAAATAAGTAAGAAGCCTTCAGGGAAGAGGATAAGAAGAAGTGTAGCAGGAATATAGATACCAGATCAACTTTTTTTTATTAACTCAATAGATATGGTGCTTATAGTATTCCTATTTTGTTACATTGCAACTGTAAACAACTGCATTTTATTGGGAATTGTGAAGTGGATGGTAAATTGTACATGGTTTCTGAATGAACAGAGTTGGTCTTCTACCACCTGAAGAACATTTCCAGGATTAAAGGACGGATGTCCCAGCAATATCTAGAGAAACTCATTCGTGCGTTTAACTGAAGCTGATCCAGAAAGCTGCTGCTGGCGTTCTCACCAAAACCAGGAAGATGGAGAGCATCAACCCAGTTTGAAGTCCTTCCACTGGAGCTCAAAAATAGACTTTAAAATATTTCTGTTGGTTTATAAACCACTGAACGACTTAGCTCCAAAATACATTAAGGATCTTTTGCTGTTGTATCAATCTTCCAGACCTCTCAGGAGAACATGGAGAAGCAGCATTCAGCTTTTATCCTCCTCTAATCTGGAAGAAACTTCAAAAATGAAAACTGAAATGTGTTCAGGCAGTTTAGTTGTCATGCTATGTATAACATGTAACTTGTTAAATATCACAGGAATCTACTTTGGATACTGCAGGAACAAAAAAGTAATTTTCTTCCAGTAATACCAGTTGAGGTTTGGCTACACAGCGGTGTTGTGTTTGTGCAAGTAAAAATGAATTATGGGTAACAATTGCCAAGACTGTAAACCTAATAAATGACCAAATAACTGTGCTGCAGTGGGATATTGAACATAAATATTCAGCTTTATGTACAGCATGTTGGAATCTTAACTTACTTCAGCAAGAGAAAAATGTTTCAACTGATGAGACGTCATTAAACAGCAATAATGTCCTCCAAAGTGTTCCTTCAACAGCTTATCAGACAAGCATCCTCTCTGACATCCACCCACTTCCACTGTTACAGAACCTTAGGAAAACAGACTAATGATAAACAAAGGAGAAAAGACAAGCAAAAAAAAAAAATAAATGCACCACTTTCCAATTCTTCCTGAGATGGCACACAAACAATGGTGTTCCTTTTCCACTGCCTTGTAATCAATATCAGTTTTCTGTTCCTGCTGCAGCAGCAGGCTGAGTCAGTCAGCCTGCATGCACGTGTGTGAGTGGGAGCAGGCGTAAAAGAGCTGGAAGTCATTCATTGCAGTGTGAGTTACTGGCATAATGACGTCAGTGCACAGAGAGCAGGGCCCAGCGGAGGCATATAAAGTGAACATTGCTGTCTGAGGACAGACACAGGCATTTATTTCATGAAATGCTGCCGTATGTCTGCTCAGCACAAACGATTTCAGAAGGCTCTATAAGTGCCCCCGCAATATGAGCAGCAGTTACCCAGATGCCAGTTATATAAGGAACTGCTGCTGTGCATACAGAGACGGGTAGCAGCAGGTAGAAACGTGCTAACGTTTAGGCTGGAGAGGAAAGAATAAGATTGAGCAGCTACATTCTGATGAAAGTTAAAATACAATGAAAACATTCCTTCACATTATCACAAGCTACTTCCACTCTGCAAGAACACTATGATTTTACACGATTCTACTCTAAATCCTGTTGCAACAACCGTGAGAGAATCCTAAAAACTCATCAGTAAGATTAATAAATGATAAAACCACTCAAAATGCTTTACACTAAAGCCTTATTCACTCATCCACACTCACAAGTAAGCACACATTCATACACTGATACACACAGCAAAAAAGTAATTGGGGTTAAGTGCCTTGCCAAGGGGCACATCGACATGCGGCAGGATCAAACTGGAAACAAACCTAAAACTTTTGAATTGCAAAAGGACTTCAACACAGTAGTTTCAGTTTTTGAAAGCTCTGTTCATCAGGAATGCTTTAAACTTCACAGGCCTGGATATTCAAAATTCAAGCACTGCCCTTTGTCTCCCTCCAGTGGTCATCAGTGGAAGGACATTTTGGCTAATAAAAAGATAAATAAAAAATACACTGATACGACACATCTAGAGAGGCCTTAAAATATGAACATTAAATCATATATCTTGCTATAGTTATATCATCATTAATTTGGTTTAATCCAATATTTTTTTTTACCTTATTGTTTTCAATTTCAGGCTACAAAACAAAAAAACTAAATACTCCAAGGGTGCAGTGGTCATCCATGACAGAAACACTTTATATTGTTTAAAAGAAAATATATGCTTTTTTTTTCTATGTGGAAAAGAAAAATTGGATTTAAAGATAAAATAAAAAAAAAAAAAACAAGTCACACAGTTTGCCATAGCAACTCCATTTTTAATATTATAAGATATAAAAATCTTCATCTTTATCATACAATAACATCTTCCCACAACGCCATCAGTCAAAAGAATGAGCATTTTGCCAAACAAGAATTAGAACAAAACTTTGATCCCTTTTGAGGTAAGACAGCTTATTCTTAATATATCTAGCCTTACAGGTCTGTCATTTAAAATCACATTATAATGCAAGACAGTCTCACCTGCAGGCACCGAGCTGAGAGCATAACCTGACTCAGGAAGTGATTCAGGAAAGATCGACAGATTACTGATTAATTGTGATGAAAGTGGTAAAACAACAAAAAAAAAAGAATGAAATTCAAATATGATAAATGGAAAAGAAAAGGTAAGGAGAAGGAGTGTGTGGCTTTAACACCCAGTTGTTTGTGAGTGCTCAGTTAAATCAGGACAGCAGTAAGTGTGTCCCTTTTACATTCTTATAACATAAGAAGAGACCTGTAGGCTGTGATCTGCTCAGCATGTCTTTCACTATTTTAAACCATTTCGATTCTTAAGACAAAAAGCAAAAAAAACACAAAAAACAACAACAAAAGCAGCCAACACAATAAACAGCTTTCAATATGCATTATCCAAGAAACAGTGGAATAAACGAGAAACCAAAGCATTGAACAGATTTCAACATGCCACATTGTTCCGTGGGCAGATTTTCTTTCACAGAAAGCCAACTATTTCACTAGTTTATAGTCATAAAAATAGGAGACTTTTTTTTATTAACCAAGCAGAGAGAGAAAGCAGCAAAACAAAGAAGCCACATGACATCATCACATCACCATGCACATGACTCTGCAGACAGAACTGACACACACTGCAAGTCATGCAATTCACACTCACTCTCACACACCCACACACACACACGGTCTGTAAAACCAAACAAATTGAGATCAACATCCACCAAAACATTTCCCAGAATCAACAATGTTCTGGTTGAACCAGAGCCCCACCAAAAAATACTTAATATTTTAATTCTGCCTTTTGAAGAAAAACAAAAAAAAAAAATAACGTTTTACAGCAGTTGGACAATACTGTGGCTCTGCGCTGTCGGCACATCGATTTGGCAGCACAACAAGGAATATAAAGCTTCAAAAGAAGAAAAGCAGACAGCTGGACAGGCCGACAGACAAGCGTGCAGCAGGAACTAATTACAGCAATGATCAGGAGAGAACACTTTCATCGGCTGCATCCGCTCTGTTGCTGGTCATGCAAACGCATCATTCCCAAAACGCCCCACCCACCCCTGCTGTTAAACACCCACCGCCACGCGTCCCCATCGCTCTCATTCACCATCCAGATCTTTTACCACTCCGAATCCACGGGCTCCCAGCAGCCAACGAGCCCACACACACGGAGGACGACAGTGAGAGCAGGGGAACGTGATGTCACGAGACGAGGGCAGGACCACAGTCGGTGTTCCTTGGCTGGTTTTTGGCGGCTGGACGCTACGTCCCAGAGCAAGCTGACTGGGCTGGTTTGGAGCCTTTTGAAGTTGGTTTTAAAGATCAGGCTCCGTTGAGCGGGATGGCTGGTTTTATATTTATTTATTTTTTTCTTTTTAAGTCGCTACAGGGAGGTGGAGGGCAGCTTCTTGACACGCCGCTGGGCGAGGAAGGAACTCTCGATGGGTTTGAGCTCTGGAGTGGGCTGGGAGTTCTTCAGGGCGGAGTAGGTGGCTGCCATCGCACCCTGAGAACAATGGAGAGGTTACTAATGTTCTAAATGTGGGAATTAGATCTAAATCTGCTGAATTGCTAATTGAGAATAATGTTCTGTTGGATAAACAAATGGAGTAGCCAAAGATTGTACTCAAGAGTAGCACTACTTCCACATATTTTTACTCCAGTAGAAGTAAAAAGTAACCTTCAAGAAATTACTCAAAGTATTTGGTAAAAAGTCTACTCAAATACTGAGCAACTGATCAAACCTAATTTATTTAGTCATTAAAAATTACACTATCAGACAGACCAAAATATAAAGTTATATGGAAATATTGGTACTTTAAAGACCAAAATGAAAATAATTCATATAAATAAATACAAAATGATAAAACCAGACAAAATAAATGTTTTTCCAAATATTTTTGGAACTCGTGAAACTTAACTGCAGATATGTATCTGTTTCTGGTGAATTTTTGGCTAAAACATGTTTGTTCTTCATTGAGTGAAATTACTTAGTGGGTAGAGAATACAGAAATTTTACTCAAGACTAGAAATACGTCATAAAATTACTCAAGCAAAAGTAAAAAGTACAGTGCAGTAAAAACACTACTCAATTTATTCCAAAACATTGCTCAAATAAATGTAACTGAGTAAATGTAACTTGTTGATACCCAATTCTGTTGAAAAGTAGGATCAATTGGAGTTCATGCATGATTGAATAGGAATTATTTTTGTATCATAAAGAGCCTTGAGATGACATTTTGCTGTGAATTGGCACTACATAAATAAACTGAACTGAATTGCTGTGGAACTTTAAATGTAGACAAAACACTGAGTTGTTACCTTGACCAGTTTGGGGTCCTGGTGAGGGAGCTGGCTGTTGGGTAGCTTGTCCCTCTGGACGATCCAAGGGTGTCTGAGGACCTGCTTAGCAGTCAGTCTCTGGTGCGGATCCACATGGAGCATCTTGGACACAAGGTCCTGGAAGTGTCCAAACAGAAGGAGAATGGGCACCACAGAGACTGAAATATATGACTAACTGTTTGAGGTCTGAGCTCTACCTTGGCAGCATCAGACACAGTGTCCCAGTTCCCTCCAGCCAGGCTGAAGTGACCACTTCCTATCCTGCTCAGGATCTCGTTAGGAGTGTCCTCCGGCCCGTTGGCAAACGGAGTGAAGCTGGTGGAAGTAAGAAAAAAGGCAGAGTGAGTAAAAAGAGCAGCGAAAGAAGAGAAAAACACAGACAATGGAGTACTCACCCAGCCAGCATGGTGTACAGTAAGACTCCCAGACTCCAGATGTCACATCCTTCATCGTAGCCTTGACGCTTCAACACCTGGAAGCCCATATCATCATGCATTACAATTTAGATAAACCGCTTTTAAAGAGCATCTTGTACGTGTGATCCGCTCACTTCAGGAGCTACAAAGTTAGCAGTGTAGCACGGGGTCATCAGCAGGCCGTTGTTGGCACGCAGCTGCTTCGCAAAGCCAAAGTCGCAGATCCTGATGGACTCGGGATTTCCTGATTCGTCAACGTAGAGGATGTTGCTGGGCTTCAGGTCTCTGTGCACAACCTGGAAGACAAGAGGATACAAGAGTGGAGAAAGAGGAGAGACAGAAGGCAAGTTACAGAGGTCCAACTCAGCAGAATAGTGTCCTCAAATCGATAATTTATTGTAGTGATTTAGTTTAAAAAAAACAAAAAACAAAAATAGAATCACACATTCTACGCACATGTCTGTTCATTTCTGATTAAGGCTCACATGTAATGAAAGCCCAAAACTAGTTTCCTCTGTAAATTCAAATTTTACAAAACAGGAATTTTAGCGCAAATGTTACCACCAACAAGCAGTTACTGAGAGCCTCCATGGTGAAGCAGGTGAGCTGTACAAGGTAACTGCTACATGAGCTGGCTTTACAGAGAACCAGATCCAAAGACTTTTAATAGAAAACTGAGTGAAAGGAAAAAGTTTGGTAGAAAAACAATCATAGCCTTGAGATGATAGAGAAGCAGACTCTGTTTAAAAGTTCAACAAAGAATCTGCATTGAATAATATTAACATGTTCATTTTTTTAGATTAATCGCGTGTGTTCACACATTAACAGTCCTAATTAGGAGGTGAATAAAATCCTATGAAATGAGTTTTGGACTTAAATTACATTATTGTGCATTTACTTAACAGCTTTTTTTACACTGATTATGTATTTTGGTTGAATTTGAGCCCTGACTCAGTGCGACTGGGTGAAAAGGTCAGCATGTCAGGTCAGGCTCACCCCCTGGCAGTGGAGGTACTCCACAGTCTTTGTGATGGTATGAAGCACAGCGCTGGCCTCCCGCTCTGAGAAAAACTTCTGCTTCAGGATCCGATCCAGCAGCTCTCCGCCGCGCATCAGCTCCGTCACCATGAACACCTTCTTCCCGTTGTCATACACCTGAAACAAAAACAAGGTTTCACACACTGATAAGATCTCTGCTTTTAAAAAGAAGTAAGAGCATCGGGTGTTGATTTAGACCCACATCCTTCAGCGTTATGATGTTGGGGTGCTGTCCATATCGAAGCAGGATCTCTATTTCCTCCGACGGATCTGTGCTGGTCTTGTCAATCACCTGAAGCAAACATTTACAGAATAAGATTCATCTTTTAACAAACGGAAAAACATTTGGATCACATTCTTCTACTTCAGTTTAGTGTTGATGTGCTTCCTCAGCTGTTAAATGACTGGTTGCTCTTTTGCTTCCTGAATCTATTCATACCTTGACAGCATACTCGGTGTTGGTGGCTTTGTGGATGCAGCGCTTGCAGACGGAGAAGGAGCCCATGCCGATGTCCTCCTTGAGGACGTACCCGTCGCTGAACAGAAGGTTTTTCCCGTGCAGCTGCTGCAGAGAGAGAGAGAGATGAAGCTTGAAGAGTAGCGGAGGAGTGACAGGCTGACAGAGCTGACAAGGGCGGAGGACGCTGATGGATCTGAGGAAGAGGGTTGTTTTGGTAGCTATTCCAGCTGCTGCTCTGAACCCACTGCCTGCTGTTAATTAGTATTCATCAGGGATTAGCATATTATTAAAAATGATCATTTCTGCATCCAAGCACCCGGGTCTAAAATATTGCTTTTAAAATCCTAAAACTACAGTAATTGTTAAACTAATATTTTGTAAATGTATACAATAGATTTGCAGGACAGGAATAAAACAAATAAAAATATATAGCTAAAAGCATAATTTTTCTTTAACATCACAATAATTCATTAATTACTCTATTGCACAAAATTGAAATAAAGTATACTTGAAAACAGAGGACTGGGACTAATTTATATTCTAGTTTAGAATAGAAATACATAAAATTATTGTCCAACAAAGGGGAATTTATTTTAAGCTTCTTTTAAATCCAAGTGAAGGAGAAGTTATGTTAATTCATTTGCTGACTTGTCTTCAGTAAGCTCATTATAGAAAATCTACTTTATACATACACATTTATGCAACTATTTTTCAATTATTGCAGCAAAACTATCAATTAAAGCAAATTAGAGTTTTAGAACAAAGAGAATGTAAGTTTTTTATTATTATTATTATATTCATTTATTGGTGCAGAAGTGATGTACAACAGCACTAAAAATATAAATAGTTTCATGTAATTTTTCTCCCATAGTTAAGCACTCCTGGAAAAGACTAAATAAAAATTACTCCTCTTCTAAATGCTGGAAGCAATTTGGGATCATATTACTGTGAAATATTGTGTAAATTGTTTCATTTGCCTTAAACTTGTTGTCTTCATCAGCGTTTAAGTAATAGACAAAAATGAATTTAATTTTAAGGCTGGTAACATCTATGCAGGCATGTTTAGATTATTTGTTATTTTTGTTTCATTACTATTTTAGCTGCAGAAGTTGGGATTCAGTTCAGGTAAAATATACAGACATTTATTTCTGTCATCTCTATCTAGAGCAGAACGGTTCTGCAGGCATGCTGGCATCTCTCTAAAGGAACCTACTTTTAGACAAAATATTCACCATAGCTTTTCACTCATTCTTTCTTATGATTTCTCTCACAGTGTTACACAATGCTGAATAAAAACGTGCTTTTACTGCTGACAGCTGACCTGGACCACTGGGTGTGGCGGAGGCTGCGGCGGCTCTGCTGAGCCTTCCTCCTCCAACAGAGTGGATGCAACAAAGCTGAACCCTCTGAACAGCTGATGAGCTCCAGCACTGGGCGGCACACCAGGAGAGTCTGGGACATAATATGAAATCCATCAAATAAAACGCATGACTTTACTGGCTGCCGCATCATGCTATAACCGAGTTCTGACCTTTGGGTGTGCGGGAAGTGAACTCTGAGTCGAAGTAGAAGGTGTCGTCTGGGCGGGCGACAGCTGGCCTGAACGGAGGCTTTACTTCCCTTCGGAAGAGTTTCTGAGGAAAATTGATATTTTTTGTTACCTCTGATGACTCGAGAACCATTTTTAGAAATCTATGTGCAATTTAAATGTCCTCAGGAGCACAAGCACTCACATTCCAGTCTATAGTGGAGAAGAAGCCGTGTCGCTTTATCTCCTCTGCACCGTCAGCGCCCGAGCCTAGAACCACAACAGAACATTTTCGCAGCATCAAGCGACTGCAAATACAGATCGAAATAACCCTTTTCTCAAACTGTGTCAGAAATTCGGCCTTTGGTGAAAATCATGATCTTGATCAACTAACCCAGTCTGTTGGCAGGGTTTCTCTTGAACAAAGCCCTGAGCAGAGACTGGGCTTCTGCACTTAGGAACTGAGGCATTCCTAGGCGTGCCCTGCAGGAGAGAAACATACGGAACAGCTTTAATTATTGCACCCTGAGGCAGACTGACAGTATGTGACAAAAGAAGTAGTGCACAAATATTCCTGTCAACTGATTTTACTCACTTCAGTATGAGATTCATGGTTTCTTTGCGGTCCTTCCCTTGAAACGGCAGAGATCCTGTCAGCATCTCAAACTACCAGAAGAAACTTTCAGTCAGCATACATGAAGAAACATTTAGAAAAAAAAACAAACTTAAACAGGTTTTTAATAACCCCAAGAATATTCTTTTCTTTCACTCTCCTCACCATCAGTACCCCAAACGACCACCAGTCGGCGCTGTGGATGTGGCCCTGCCTGTTTACAACCTCTGGTGCCATGTATTCCACAGTACCACAGAACGAATAAGCCTTCTTCTCATGATCGATGGCCTCTTTGCACAAGCCGAAATCTGGAGTAAACACAACATTTTTAAAACATTAACATTCTGCAGAATGTAATGATTAATGCCTGCATCTCACTGAATGAGAATATCTTCAGAAAGTTTCAATAATTCAAGTCAAAAGGGAAATGTATATACATTTCTGACAGTTTTAATTTAGATTAAAACGCATTTTTCCAAACACATAAAAAAAGGTTTAAAGATATGTTGGCCTACTCAAAGATAGGTCCGTGTACAGTATGTCACTTCTTCAACGCTTTAAATGGCAGCAGAACCCAGACTGACAATAAGATAAAGTGTAATAATTAGCAATGGAAACTGCACGCTGATAAGTTCACCACTGCACTGTGACTGCTGAAGGTCAGTGGGGTGTTCACTAATTAAATACTGAAAGGTGAAGGAGCAGACAGGAGACTCACCTGTGAGTTTGATATGTCCTTCCTCATCCAGAAGGATACTAAGAAAACGCACACAGGATCCAGAATCAAAATGAGACATTCAAAAACTGAGAAAACAACTCCAGGGGGAACAAGAAACACACCACTTAACAGCTTGACAAGGATTGGTTTGGAAAGTTATATACAGACAGGCCCTGATTTATCAAATATTAATAATGTAGAAAAATGTTTAGTGACATTTCTACACTTGATCTGGGTTTTCTGAGTTGGGTGGTGAGTGTAATGATATGCACAAATTCCATGCCAGGTCTCAGATCATGTATGTGGGTTTATGTCAATGTGGACCAATAATGTAGGAGAGAAAATCAACATGTCAAAATATTAGTTCACACACACATGCATAAATGTGCCAGATAACAGGGGATGTGTTCACTGAGGGACATTTTTAATCAATGATTCTTTGTTTCCTTCAAAGATCGGAGAAGCTGGCTGCATAAATATTCAATAGGCTGGGCAAAGTTAAGTCACAGAACATATTAAAGTAGCACTGTGCTTACTTATTAAACAGGACTGAGAATAATTTAGTCTCAAATAGGAATGCAAGCTCAACTGTACCTTTACCAACCCCATAGAGGGGAATTTAGGCATTACAGCAGAACACACGCAAGTATACTACAAATAAGAAAAACATAGCTATATAATGAATTTAAGTGTGATTAAAATGTAGCGTCTGATAAGAGAAAAGCGGTCAGAAATAGTATTGGTAATTTTCTACATCCTGGAGTGTTTGGAGCTCTTTACAGAACTCTTAAAAGAGTTCTGTAATGTTTGAATGAATATGAGTCTTGTTAGGATCTCACTAGTAAAAAAACTAGGAATAGATGGTTACATGTTTATATTCCACAACATTTATCGCACAACATTTGCATAACCACAATTGTGAGAAGAACTCCATCTCTGGTGCTTTTTTTTCAGTGTTAATCTTCTGTTGTGATGTAATCACTTAAAAATTTAAGAGAAATGTGTCTTATTATAATTTTCCATCCATCCATGTCCCACATTCTGTGTGGGAGGTCCCTGAACCTGAATAAAGAGCTGTAGTCTATAAACAACGATTGTTAGCTGCCAAAACTTTTAACACTCAATTGTTTATAAATCATTAAGATTTTATTCAGATCTCTCCGAAAGTTACATAATTTCTCCTAGATCCAGAGGCATCAAATTACAAAGTTGAAAGGAATGAAAAATCTCAGTTAGAAAGAATAAAAAGATTAGTTCTGCTTTGACAGAAATAACCGAAACTTCAAAGCCCTCTGGTGCTGCATCAATGTTTAAATACTTCAATTTTCTACAAAAGTCTGAAAAATGTAAAAGTAAATTACATTTTTATTAGTGTGGATGTTTTGTCTGCTGGTTTGATGCTGAGAGTTTCTGCTTTTTTGAGATGTTGCACTTACTTTTCAGGTTTGAGGTCTCTGTAAATGATGCCTAAGCTGTGAAGGTGGTCCAGTCCTAAAGCAAGCTCTGCTAGATAAAACTTCACATCCTCTTCTGTGAACATCACCTGGCAGACATGAGACAGGAAGAATGTCACAAGAGAGAAACAGTAAAAGGAAATGCTCAAAACTTATCAGCTGGATTTGATAATTCATGATTGAATAAAATCCCCTTTAGAAATAATTCTCAAGTTTCTCTCACCTCTTTAGAGAGTCTGGTGAAAAGATCTCCGCCTCGGAGGAAATCCAAGATCAAATATAACTTCCCTTCAGTCTGGAATGCTACAAAAGAAGAAAAACAAAAGTTAAGACTGCAGCTAAGGATCTATGAGTCCCGGATGACCACTGGAGGCAGTGCTTCAAGCAATGCACGATCATTATTACGCATGTGCAGGTTGAGTGTTAATCACAACAAAGTCACCTATGACCTTCCAGTGACCCATGTGGTTCTACCGCCAGCAGGACCTCCAGGTGTCCAGCAGGGGGTCCACAGGCACTGTATACAGTGTCTAATGAGGGTTAAATATTTATAAATACACTTAGATAGTGGCGAAGAGGTAAAACTCTGAAAAATAGTTGTTTTACACTCTGACATAATTTACAGGCCTGTACAGAAAGGTTATGGATTATTATGGCCATCAAAATCTGTGACCAGTGTCATTCTGGCTATTGGAGGGTTAAATGTTGTTATAAGTGTGATATGATGTAATGAAGAGGTGGAAGAAAGATTAAAAATTGTGTTAAAAACTACCAAAGCACTTAGAATCATTTCCTAATCGTTTAACGATTTATTAAACGGCCACAGTTGGTTTACATATTTTAATGACGGCACACAGGCATTCAGTTCGATGGTCAGTCAAACAGTTTACAGGGTCAAATACGAAGTAATACATTATATTTTCTCCGTCAGTGCGATGACAATAAAGGAGCCGTGAAGTTCACAATCCCAGCTGTATCAGTATTTACACAGTTTACGTAAATACTCTTCTTCAAGACGTACCTGTGGTCTATCGCCTTCTGCGGTCACAGAAAATGATGAGTCACAGATTTTGATGTAACACCTGTTGTCAGGCTGAAGCGGACAGCAACATACATTCTCTAGCATCAAACTGCCGAGAAGCGTGTCCAGCCCGCCAAAAAACAGAACATGAGCAGAAAACGTTGTGTTGTAGCCAAACCCCCGTAGAGGCTAATGGACTAATGAGGATAAACGCCACCGGCTTTTAAGTTAAATAAACCACAACAACCAATGCGCCAAATTAAAGCGAACAGTAAACTACTGCCGTAGGAAAAAAAGCAAAATAAATAATTTACCAGTCGTCGCAACAACAACCACAGACCTGGTAAAAAGCAAAGTCTGCGCAGCCCCTGGAGGGCGAGACTTAATACTCGCAGCTCCGAGTCGAGGAAGTCGGCGCCTCCGACCATACAGGTTCAAGAAGCAACAAGTGGACAGGAGAGCAGTGGTAACCACAGAAGCTACCAGCTTCGCACAACCACACCTGCACTCAACACACCTGCCCGCGAGAAGAACAAAAAAGGTTGAAAGCGGGGTGTCGTATGGCTACATAGAGTCACGGGATCATTCAGCGCTTGAAGCACCGCCTCTAGTGGTCAGTAATGAAATAGAACTGTATTTTTCAGACTAGAGAAAAATGATAATCAATTTTATAACATCAAGGTTCAACAGTTACAGTGACTTTGGTTTGGCTCACCATAGTGCAGCTTGACAACAAATGGATGGTTGACATCTGCAAGGATGTCCCTCTCCATCTTGGTCCTCACACGGTCTCTAACTGAAGGGAAGGAAGAAGAGTTCAGTGCATCTAGTCATAGTTTTAATACTTGATGCAGGACTTGAAAATGGGATACAGTGGAAGACTAAGAATCAATAAACCCATTTGAAAGAAAATACATTTAACTAATATTGTGTTCATCACAGTGAAAGCATTTAATAATCATGATAAGGTTGCACAATATATCACAAAGGACTGTTTAGAGAGCAATGATTTCTGACTAAAATATCCAAAATGCTGTGGACTTGCATTTTTTTAAAATTCTAATATAATTTTGTTATGCCAATGTAATATTTAACCAATTGAACAGAATCTCAAAGGACATTCCCCAAAATGCTAAAGATCACAGATGACAGAAGAACAACGAACAAAGCATTTATCGCAAATGATATCTTTATCACAACATTCAGCGATATTTCTTAATATCAAGCAGATTTATTCGATACAGCTATTCATAGGAGATTTCTCTAAAAAAAATATTAACACTGGCTGAAGAGAGGGTCCTTAGTGTTTTTGAATGGAGACTAAGAGTCATTTAGCTCCAATCTGCAACTTCACCACCAGATTTCACCGTTTGTTCACACAACTCTTTGCCTAGCCAAATCCAAAACTTGTTGGATTTTTTTGTGTAAAAATCCATTTTGGGAAAAATTGACTGTATTTTCTCACATCTGTTTTTCTGTTTTTTAACTACACTGCACATATTTCTATTTAAGCATGATTAACCTTATGAATTATAAATGTGTTTAAAAAAAAACCCCAACACATTATTCTTGTTTTTATCAAGCAATTATTTGGGGGAATTCCAAACTGACATAAAACAGGAAACATTTAGTCTCAGAGTTCAAACATATTTAGTTCCAACTGTTATCAGTATTTATGCCTTTACCCTGAAATAAAATTGACTGAAATTTGTAAAATTCATGAAAACAAGTTTTTCTTTTTAATTTTTTGGAGACTGTGAGAACCATCTGCTTTGCCTGTTGTTTAAACAACTGATGAGACCACACCACCTGCAAAAAACCCACAGAAAGTTTGTGTGGGCGGGGCAGGGTGGAGGTGGTCTTTGCTCAGTCACTAGTGTGTAGCTGACTTTGACTAACAGGAAAAGTAAAAAGCCTCTTACAAGAAAATGTGGCAAAAACCCACAACAACAACAAAAAAAACATTCCACTGAAACCCATGTGAAACCTTTTCCTGTAGCTTGGGAAAGTACAGCTCTGAATGATCAAACTAAAATAAAAAAATTGCAAACATCTGTACCTTTAAGAGTTGCCTTCTTTAGGACCTTCATGGCATACAGCTGGTTGGCATCTGGAGGGGTCACCTTTCGCACAAGAAACACCTAAAAACACCAAGATGTTAAATGTTACATCAAACATTTAAAGTTAAGGAAGGGGCAAACAGGCATAGAGAGGAAAAGTGAGTCATTACCTTGCCGAAGGATCCCTGTCCCAAAACCTTAAGCAGCTCAAACTGAGAGGCGTCAGCTTTCTCCGAGCCCTCTTTGACCACATGGGTGATGTTGATCTCCTTGATGTCTCCATCTTCCTAAAAAGAGAAAAGCCCAAGAGTATAAAAATCCAGTCTGCAGCAGCATTTCAGCCAAACTGTAGCTCTTTGCAATGTGCAGGGATGAGTAGATGTTTCCACATAAGGTTGTCTTTTGGTGTAAGTAGAACTACATCAAAATAAAACTCCTCAGAAAGAGGAAGCGGCATTAAACAGAAAAACATGCGTGTCAGTGTGACAGATTCTCATCACTCTGATGCCGTCTTTCTGGTAAGCCTGGTGGCTGCGATGCTAAATGGAAGTACACAGCTGTTTACAAAAAGGGAACAGTTGTGGTTCATCGATGTTTTCTTGACAAGCTGCTTAACCTTGGCTTCAACCTCTTGATCAAAGACCTTCGGAGGCAGGTCTAACAGGACGGAGGGCCGCCGACTAAACACCAGCAGAAAGTCATCAAAGCACCAAAAGCAAAACAAGTTTTTGTCTTGTTTGTTTCTCAGCAAGCAAACCGTTTCACTTTTAGGTAAATCTGCATCAGATCTACAATAAGGAAGTTTACTATCTAAATGTATTTACTCCAGCAATTAAATTTAAAATATCAAATTCAAATATTGATTCTTTACAAAGAGTAAATGAACAACTTACAATACTGAAATGTTATGCTATGGACTTCACAAACTGACAGTTATCCAGAAGATTTCACACAAGTAGAATAAGCCACAGAAAGTACATTTTCAAGAAGTTGATGTTTTTTCAGAGGACCTTGTCCAGGCATAGTAATGGGAAGTGAAGTGAAAGGAAAAAAACGTGGCAGAAAAAGACGCAAAATCAATAGAAAAGTCGGTAGCCTGGAGAGGACAGTGACACAAAGTCCATCGAAAAGTTTGAGAGAGATTCACAAGGAACAGAATCCAAGTTTTATCAAAGCCAAAGTTTCTGGACCAACAAGGTGTTTTATAGCATTTCATGATTCCATCAGCTGATTATCGTTATGGGGAGGCTGATTTTGTTTTCCAGCAGGAAAATACATGCCATGCCCCACTGATGATGTAATTCAGGCAAAAGGAGCCACAACCAGTTACTGAGTGCATTAATTATACAGTATTATAATTAATTATACCAGTATCAAGGTATTTTTTTATTAGAAAAAAAAATATCTATATTTAAATTTCTTTGTTTTTTTATTCATGTAAATTTTTATGTAAAGTCTGAAACTTCTGATACACTTGATTTTTCATTATCTGTCAACCAGAATCACCAAAACTAACGGAAATAAACCTTTAAATGCATCACTGTGTGTGTGTGTGGGGGTGCGCACGTGTGTGTGTGAGTGCGTGAGTAACATTTTCATCATATTGTCATTTATTAAATACAACTATAGGCTTTGAACGCAAGATTAAAAAACAAGTCTAATTATTGCCTGCAAATGGGAGTGGAGAATAAATATTAGTACTGGTTTGTAATTAGTGGAAGTGGAAGAACTTCCAGTTGGAATAAACAAAGTAATTAACAGGGTTACAACTATCACGACTTTATGAAGATCACATTAAGCTCTGCGGCTAAATTAGGAACAAGTATCAGTTTAAAAAGATTAAAACCTTTTATATAATTGTCAATTATCTCAAGTATAAAAAGACAAATCAAAACCCTTTTCAGGTTAAATCAATCAATTATCATCATGTATTTAAAGCGTTAAAGATGAAAACATTCGACAGCTAGCGACCACTGTAGCTTGGAAATGTATTTGACAACAGGAAACCAGAATGGGTTGAACACCAAGGCGTTTCACCTTGTTTCTGATCAGATACTGATAACAGCAAACACGTATGCAACGCAGCAATAACAATAAATCCAATTTTTCCAGATGTAAACTTTACAAAGCGGTCGTGACTTTACCGTCCACTCGTTCCTAGGTTCAGGTGGGAGGTCAGTGGCAGCGCTGCAGCCTGCTGCAGCTGAGGATCTGCAGCTGCTGCAGTGAACAGGGCTGCCGGTCAGGGACTTGTTCTTTCTGAATGGGTAAAGGGACAGCATGCGGCTCAGCTTGAACTTTCTCTTCTCCTTTTCCATCTCAGCATTTTCCAAGCTGTTGTGTAATCCTTCCCTCATCCATAACACGAAAAGCACTGCACTAACTCACACAGCTCATCTCAAACTTCTCATCAGAGGACAAGCACACTTCAAGCTCCTGTGTGTACTCATGTTAGGGGTTACACTGCAGGCTGCAGGTAAAAAAAAACAACCAAAAAAATAGAGCAATCTCCCCGCCTTCAGCCTTTATCTACTTTCCTGTAGCAGGGGTGTCCTGCTATGATGTTTAGAAATGCTTCTTCTTCTTTTTCTCTCCCATCATATCTCCTGTTGTGCCTCTCTGTCTGATTAGCGTTGTGTCCTCACAGCTGAAGTGAAAGGCAACTAAACAGAGCAGGAAGGAAGAAGCCTGCAGTTATTCTCACAGTCCTGCACCCAACTTGTGGAACGCAAACATCTGTGTCAGAGAGAGAGAGCGAAAAATGCACGAGGTGTAGATCTCACCACAAAGGCAATGAAAGAGAGGCAAAAAAAAGAGAGAAGTACAAATAATAAAAAAGTAAGCGAAATATCTGCAAATCAGATGGGCTAAATTTAATTTGAAGTGTTTATTGATGACTTCCTATTTAAAAGGTATATTTTTGTTCTTTCCCATAATTCAACACAGCAGAAGTAGAAGCGGCAGAGAGAGGGTGATGTGAGCTCACAGTCTGCCTCCATTTCTGCACAGCCAGTCACTTAAAAACAGGTTTTATCAAACATAAAGTCTTCTTACACTCCCGCTCCTCCCTAACCTGCTTTCTTCATTGTTTCTAATATAGCTGCATCTCAGTTAATTAGAAATTTAATTTGTTTCATTAATTGAATAAAAAATAAATAAAATCTAACTCATGTAAAATTATTAAACAGGCAGATTTAACCTTTTATTTCTGTTTGTGATGATTACAGAGGTGGGTAATAACTAATTGCATTTATTGTTTCACTTACTTGAGTAACATTTTGAAAGGAATCTTTAGGAGTAGTTTTATAACACCATACTTTTTACTTTTACTTGAGTAAAATTATAATGGAGTATTGCTACTCTGACTTGAGTAACAACAAGTTGGTATTCTACACACAGCGAGAAACTTTATAAAATGAAGATAAAACATGTAAATCAAATAAGCACCAGCCACAGACATAAGCCTACATAAAGCCTGGTGAAATGTTTGTTTTTGCTTTTAAAACCCTCTCCAGGCAGATGTTGCAGATTTGCAACAGCTAAATGCTGTTGAAATGCTGTTTAAATGTTTCTCTCAAAAAAAGTCTGAATTGTATATTACTACCCCATATGATCATTTTCTCCAAATATCAGATTTTTCCTGCAACTACAACTTAATTTGAGCCTGAGAGGGTTAATTGTTGCAAAACAGAAACAATTTACTTTTTCTAACTCTGACTCATTGGCCTTACTCTAGGTAATTTTCTATGAACATAATTCAGAAAACATTTAGATTGTTTTTCAGTTATACTGAAATCTATTGCTTAGATTTGAGGTATGGTGTGAACTAAGTTTTGATTAAGGTTTACTTATATATTGAGTAAAAATTTTTATTTCTTTTCAGGTCACATGTTTTTATAATATAGCAAACATGAAACAGTCCTACTTTTTTCTTCAAATACTTCTTTGAAGCCCAAAAGGCAAAAATTAAACATATTTGCTGTTTATTTTAATGTTATCAAAGTGTGAACAGAACGTCATTTCAATATTTTAAATTCCAAAGATTTTTTTGTTGAATTTCACACAATAAAACGCAGCGAGTCCAGCAGACTCACAAACATTGGCTGAGAAACCAAAATATGAACCATTTAACAAGGTTTAGACATGCTTTGCTGTTCTGATGCTAGGTGTAGCCTGTTGGAGCAGCAGCTTATCTACACCTGTTAGAAAAGCTCAACAGGAAGGCCAGCTCTATGCTGTGATCGCCCCTCAACCCAAAGCAGGTGATGGATGACATCAGTGTTGGACAAAGTGTCCTACTCCATGCATGAAGCCATGAGCTCCTTCAGTAACGGACTGCTGCATCCTCAGTGAACAAACAAGCGTTAAAGGAGATCCTTCCTCCCAGCAACCATCATTGTTACCAAACTAAGTGTTTACATCCCTGCTGGTATTTGCGATTTTTACTCATTTTAAATAACATTTCTGTTAGTAATGCGCATCTCTGTGCGCATAGTTTTAATTTTTATATCTTGTAAACAGAAATCAGGTCCTGCTGATATATGTACTGTACAAGAGATGCTCCTAACTGATAAGGTATCATTTTGCATATATTACTGCACACATGTGGTGTGATGTGGAGGTGATCAACCTGTGGTTCTGTTGAGGTGTTCAAGAAGCCCAGGTTGCTTTGATAGTAAACCGTTCCTGACATTTGGCCCATTTCTTCCCCATAAACTTCAGGTAATGACATCATAGGACCAAAGACTATAACTACCTGAGTTTTCTAATGTGTTGAAATATGTACGTATGTAGACTGCCCCAAACAGCAATATAGACTAATATATACCCGTGCCTGACCACCCAGCTAAAGAACATGACAGTGAATCATGAAGGCTTTAAGAAGAAGCTTAGTAGCAACATGTCTCTTTGTGGACTTGAACAACAAACAGGACTTAAATCAAAAAAAGAAAACTTAGTTTCACTTAGAGCTTCTTTTTTGCCACAACTCAATGCGAGGTGCAAAAGAAAGAAAATTACAACACATTCAATCTCTGAGTGTCTCTGAGAAATGGTGATTGCTGGAAGGATATCCAATTTAGATTGTGAAAAGCAAAAACTAGTGAACTGAATAAAGTTGAAGTCAGACACAGATGATGCAGAGAATGAGTCAACATTTCTCTGACTGGTCAGTTCCAGGGTTAGGCTCTATGCAATGCAGTGTATGCAGTAAAAACTTCAAGTATGTTTTTATTATTTCTGATTAGTGGATTAAACATCCCGAGAGCAGAGGAATAAACGAAGTGTGTGAAGTGGATGAAAAGCTGCAGAAAGGTTGCAGTGAGGTAAGAGCTGTGTTCGGACATTGGTGAGAGCTTACCTGATCTCTAATATTGGCAAACTCCCTCTCTATCCAGGTGATCTGAGACTTGTTCTATAGGAAGTGATTTAACGCAGCGGTTAGCAGCAGTTACAGGAAGCATCGCAACAGAGGCTTCCTCTTCATTTACATACACACTAATGAAAAATGACAGAATTTTGCACAAACACACAGTCACACTGGGGTGGAAGCAGGTGATGGAGGGCACAAGGGCTGTAAGATCAGCAACAGGAAACTTCTCTTCCCTCCCTGTTCTCACTTCCTCTTTTCTTGAACCAATCTCACTTCCTTCCTGCTTGATACCTTCAACACACTAGAGCTCAGCTTCCTGGTATAGGGGCAGAGATCAACCAACATGTCGGACCGGCCACATGTTAACAGCTAGATCGTGACAGGGGTCTAAAAACAGGTTCCTGTTTGGTTTTATGGACTTTAATCTTACGGTGTGGACCGCAGAGTTAGTGTGTTTCCAAATTATCAGAAACTCCGGAACTAGATTGAAAGGAGGGAAGTCTCTCTTTCTTCTAATTAAAAAGGCAGAATATCATCTCATTCAGAGCTGAGGAGATGGAAACCGTCACAAGCAACCACAGACAGACCCCCCACCTCCTCTCCTCCTAAAAATATCACACCCCACACACACAGCTGCCTGAAGCTTTGGGCACCCACACGCTCACACACACACACACACCCCCACCCCCCCCCCCCCACACACACACACACTTCTCATCAGATGAAGGTTATTATCAAGTCCACTAGGAAAGAACAAAAGTGACCACTTGCCTCTTGGGTGTGAGGTTTGGTGCGAAATATGAACCTCCACATGTCTGGGTCCTGATATGTCCATGTCACAGATGCTGTCACTAGTGACAGTAACGCTCGACTATCTTACGCATACACAGGCTTTGTGTCAGTTAGCTAACCCCTTCTGTATGCAATACCACAGGAGATAAAATCGTCACGCACACTAAAATGGGAAGTTATAAAAGCGGGTAAGAGCAGCAGACTGATTTGTTGGGGCCAGTGAGGGAGGAACAGTAATAAGTATTTTCTCTTGAATTTTTTTTTTTTAGGACTAATGAAGCATAGACAAAAAAATGACACAAAGCAAATTTCTCAGAAATCCATTTTAAAAAACAAGTTCACAGAAGTGATGAAAAAGAAGATCGTTATCTAGGTCAAACTAATTCTACGGAAAGTGATCATTCTGTTTGAGTTTCCTTCCTTATCATCTCCATTTCACCTCGACTAACATCAACAGATCAAATGAAGTTATTTGGTACTAAGGCAATAGAATAATCAGATGGAGATCTTTTGCCCTCATCATTTGGCACAGTTACCTTGCAAATACTCAATTTATTTTACCCCTTTAGGAAATTCAGTTCAAAAGGTTGATTCATATGCTGTTGTCTCTAGTCTGCATTACTGCAATTAGTCATCATCCAGATGTACTAAAAGCTCCTTGAGAAATCTTCAACTCATCCAAAATGCTGCAAGTAAATAGAAGATGTCATATTTCTCTAATGTTGGAATACACTGAACTTTACTGGTTCCCAATAAATTTAAGATTGAACTCATCACGCATCCTCCATCTTCCTGAAAAAGCATAGTGCTCATAGAGTGCAGGGCCACTTTGAAACTTGTGGTTCTTCAAGTTTCAAAGTGGGTTTAGCAGCAGAGCCCTTTGCTTTCAGGTCCATTTATGGTGTTACCAACACCCTGCTTCAAATGCAGAGTTAAGACACGCTTTCAATGTTTAACGTCAGAATCAAATATTTTCTTTACTAAAGAATTTACTTGAGAGTAAAATTGCAATATAATTGCTGTAGGATTCAGTAGTGGTACTTTCAAGTCTAACCCTATAAGTCACTTTATGTTTAAAATGTTTTGCTTGCACTTAGTTTGTTTCTATTGTAATTTTTTTTTTACTTTTTCAGCTTTAATATCTGACTTCATGGCAAAGTATTTCAATCAGTTTTTAATTTTAAGCTAAACTTCTACAGAAAATGTTGATTCTTTGTTAACTTTTCCTTGTGTAATTCTCAATCTAAATGCTTGTAAGAAAGGGACAACAGATATAAATATTAAGAAATCAATTTTAGTAATCAGCCAGTCGACTGACAGAAGGTGGGTGTATTAAATGAAAATGCGAGTGACAGACGTGGTGCAATGCTCTCTGTGCAACACAAGGGGCCAGTGCAGGTTTGCAGCCAATCCAGCGGACAGTGCACCAAACCAGGATCTGAGGTTTAGCCAAGTAGGGGCACGCTTACATTGCAAACCCATGGCTGAGCCCAATCCCAGAATTGCCTTTGACATCAGCAAACAGAAAGTGGGATATAAAGTATGACAGTTCGGAAGTATGTGGGTGATTATGCAGGCCAAAGTGCCAAACTAATGACCCGTCACATTGGAAAAGGTCAGACAGGGATACGGCCTCAAGCAACATCTTCAAAAAGATTCGACAACTTGATTAAATTAGCTCATTTTGATTGTGAAGTGCAGAAAAGGAAGTCAGACAAATACAAAAATAGGTCTGAGAGCAGCTCTGTCTGAAAATCACAAGACGATGATGGAATATGCGCCTCTCCAAGAAGCTGCTCCTCCTTCCTGGAAAAAACAGGAGCACCTGCAGCCTTTCAAATACATGACAGCTCTGACTGCTCCAACAGAGACAAGCATGCTGGGAAAAAGATGGCGTGAAGGAAGAGTGTCTGCAGATCAGGACACAGAAGTTTAGATATCCAACCCAGACAGCTGTGGTTCAGTCTCATTGCTGTGAAAACAAATCTCTCTCACCAGTCTTTGTAAAAGGAAACACACACACACACACACACACCCCCACACGCACACATAAGCATAACACAGAGAGAAGGTGGTTAAAATGCTGAGAGTAAAACTGAAGACAACTGAACATACTGCAGGTCCTATGAACTATTCCAAGATCATATCATTTTCCTTTTTACATTCATGCAATTAGTCTTTAGAAGCTGCAATTAATATTTAAAAAAAATCAAGGTCTTTGTGATCTTATAGAAAAAAAACCCCAAAATTATCAAAACAGAATAAAGCAGCTATTGCTGATCAAATTACCCATAAACCATCTTGTCATTTATGTTTTATGACATTGTGTTGAGAAGAAAATGTGACACTTTATTTAGCATCTTTATATCATGACAAAATGAAATGATTTCAGCCTCACTGATTTTTTTCCCCCCATTCAGTCGTGTCCAACAGCGTCGCTCATTCAGGGAAAATTACAGCTGCCACAGTCTACTTTGAAGGTAACCAGTCTTACAGTGTTACTGGGAATGGGGCCAAGATACAAAATTCTCAGCAGGGCTGAACTACAATTATCTATTGAAGTAACATTGAGTGTTTAAAAAGCACTAAGTAACAAAATAAAGCTCTTGAAGGTTATTTTATATTCATCCATTCAAGAAGAGCAGCAGCTCTACTCTGAGCTTCTCACCCTGAGAGTACAGATGCACTACAGTTTTTGAGGTCCAACATAGATGAAGAAAATGCATTTCGCTTCTCACTGCTCACTCAAATTTAAATATTGTTTTAAGAGAATTCATACGGTTTCTCTACCGCAGTTTATACTTTCTTTGCTTTGTCGCTTAGGATGATATTACAATAGATTATAGTGTGTTTAGCCAAAAACTAGTGAATTGCAGAGTCATAATAGATGAGTGTATAACAAAGACATATGTTGTAACTTTCTGTGTTAATTGTAACAGATGACATCTACAGTTGGAAAAATTAACAACAATATCTAACCAAATGTTTACGCTCTTCTAATCTGGAACAAACTTCCAGAAAACTGCAAAAGAGTCAAAACACAGAGTTCTTTTCAATCAAGGCTAAAAACTGACTTCTTTAGAGCTGCCTTTGGTTCATAATAACCGGAACATTGATCAATATATTTGATGGTTATTACTCTTGATGACTTATGGTAGAATTTGAGTATACTTGTTTCATAACGGGTTACTCTACTGTGTATTTACAGTGAACTGCTTTGTTATTGAAATGTAATGAACAAATAAAAGTATCATGTGGCAACGTTGCACACATGAATATCCCTGTGATTGAAATGCAATCTATTATGCAGCTGAAAAAATATTTAGAAAACCGATAGCCTTTAAGACCTCCCAGTATGTGTACAGAATAAAAATACAACATTCAGCCAAAATCTTCAGAGCCAAAACTATCCAGTAATCCACATTTTCAGCTGAAGAATGAGAATATTTTATACTTTCTTCGACTGAATTATCAGATATCCTGCAACCATTTATGTTTTTTGTATTGCGTTTGCAGAAACGAACTGCAGTTTAAAGTAGGTACTCACTTGCACAAGAAGTTGATTTTATTAGGAAACTCTGTGTGCTGCTTGGTACAGTCATAATGTCGATGCATATAAAAAAAAAAAACACTCACAGTGTAAGCACTGTTAAAGTGAACACCACTTCACTGTTACTTTCAAATAATGCATGAGGACATGCAAATAGCCTGTCAGTAAATTCCAGTGAGCCTTTTACAACTTACTTTCCTATTATAAACCTGTTCTTATGTCATTTCCTAAAACTGGAGTCAATCCATAACTCCACAGAAATCCTTCAGGGTTTCCAATTGCACAGTTAATCAGGGAGTCTCTGGAACCATTTTGTCTAAAGGAGCATTAAACATCACAGTCCACTAATTACCACACTACCTTCATATAAAGGGTTAACCTATACTTTAAATATTTGCATTCACTAATACTCTGAAGTATTTGTGACTATGAGGTTCCCTGAAAAAATATTCTGTATTTAATAAGGAACTACAAATCCACAAAATGCCTAAGCAAACATAATTACATAGGAATTTCTGGAGCTCTGAAACAGGTTTGTGTTTTTGTTCCTTTGTGTTAAAGTAGGAAAGTCCAGACATGCCCACATAGAAGATCCCAAATCTGTCAGGTGGGAGACAAGAATGTCTCCATCTGTTTCACCCTGTTTTCTTTACACAGATGGTTGAACAGAGTGACCAGAAACAGCTTCATAGGATAGGGTTATTTATATACAGGAGCATCTTAACAAAATTGAATATCATCAGAAAATGTATTTATTTCAGTTGCTCAAGTGACAAAAATAAAACTCAGTCGATTACACATATTAATTAATTAATTTATGCAAATAGTTTTCAAACAACTGAAATCAGTCAAGCATTTAGATAATATTCTGATTTATCGAGGTGCACATCTTAATGCTTGTATATCGGTATTGGTTAGCAACCAACTCTCCTTTCGTTTTGCAGAAATGTTTCAATTTGTGATTGCTCAATTTTTTTCCTTTCCCCTGCCTTAGTTCTCTTGCTCTTGTTTCACCCCCAGGCAGCACCTGTTCTCTCAGCACAGTCTGACCAGGCCGACACACAAACACAAAGATGTTTCAGGGGGGAAGCTGGCAGGACTGTTGAGCCAGATGGGCTTTCACCTGGTCCCCATGTAATCCTCAAACATGTCAAGCTTCAACACTTTAATTCCAGTTCCAAGCAACTCGCAGAATAAAATATATACATGGAGAAAACCAAAGTCTTGTTTCAGGATGACAGATTACCTAAAGGCTCGCAAAGAGCACAGAGGCCTAATCCGCAGCTCTTAACCTGATTATCCCCGTCTTTACCAGTGTGCCTGCTGTTATCTAACAGAAAGACAGAAGACAAGACTGCTGTTGTTATTACAGCCTTCAGGAAACTTACAAAACTTAGCAAATCAAAATGAATGTTTAAAAAAAATCCCAAATCTGGACGATTTTTTTTATACAATACACTGCATATCATGGCTGCCATTGCATTTGTCCATTCTTTAGCGGACGGTGCCATCTGTCACATCTTCTCCCACAGCAAAACACAAAAATAAACGCATATAAGCAACTAGAATAGCAATGAACCCCAAAAAGTGGTGCAGCTGAATGACAGTCACTGTCTCATCAGTCATAACTAATAACATGAACAAGAGGAAGGTAGATGGTACAGGAAGTGTCCCAGAGGTGGCGCGGGATTAGCAGGGAAGCTACAGGAAATCCTGTGTTGGCATCTGTATTATTAATAGAAGCAGCAAGGATGGCAGTAAGATGACAGGCAGCTCAGCCAGCTGACAAGGGTCCTAATGGCCTTGGATGGAATAAAACAAACAGAAATGACAGGAAGAAGCATAAAACAGCAGACATAAAGAGAGCATGGTGCTGCTAATACAAACAATGAGGTCACCAGGTGTTAAAGCAAAGCGGGCCGATTGCAGAGGTAACTCAGTTCTCTAGCTTGTTGCATGCAGAGAAACACCTGCAGGTACACTGTGGGCACAATTATTATGAAACTTTTTTTAGGGATTCATTTTATTCTGAAACGACTACAGTTCTCTAAATTTAATCCAAAATGTTTATAAACATCAAACCTGAATATTTAAAGAAGTAAAAGTGACTCGATGACGTGAACATTCTCTCAGGAAACCCAGCTAACAGCGTATGAAAAACACAATTTTCCGATCAGATTTGCATAAGGTTAAGTAAAAATATTCAATAACAAAAGCAGGTCTAAACTTTTAAGCATTTCATTTTTAGCCCTTAAATACATTTTGTCATTTACTTTGAGTCTCTAGGAGTGCAGAAAGTTCAGTTCAGTCTCTCATTGTGCGATGTAAACGTCTACACACTGTTTGTGAGATATTTTTCAATCTGTTCCGTTGTCTTCATTTTCCATTAAGACTTTTGAACCATTATGTCACAGTATTTGTTGCAGAACTACATTGTGCTGCATGTTTTGAAAAGTGTCTTTACATAAACAGTTTGGCGTTGCTTTTGCCATCCATGTTTTGGTGAAAATGATATCCAAGTTCATTCAGAGACATTTCTGCACTGCTAGATAATCCGATCTCTGCTATGAAACTGCAAAAATGGCCGACCTCGAGAAGGGGCGGGGTGAAATGCCTCCGTTGCATTTAAAGAGACAGCACCAAAACAAGTTGCTCTCAGATGAAGTTCAGAACAGGAGTAAAAGTAGAAAACAAAAACAAAGAATTCAGACCAAAGTATTGTAGTTCTACCTAATATGGACTACAATTGAATGATTTAAATGTGAAGAGGAAGGAACAAAAAGTATGATATCTTCACTTTAAAGCTTAGTACGACATGAACAAAGTTCAACTGATGACACTTTGAGGGAATGCAGTATGGCTTTCCTCAGGAGACAGATTTATTTTGGAATATGAAGTGTCTTGAATAAAATCTCACACTTCCTGTACTGCAAATGGCGATGCAGTCATGGCAACAGGGGCAAAAGGTTTCATACCCTTGGGTGTGACACTCAAAACTGCTGAGAGACAGAAAAAGAGCAAACAGGGATAGGGAGCAACACAGTAACAGGAACCTAAACGGACGACAACCTATAAACAAAGAAATACAAATAAATAAATAAAAAAGTCAAACATCATCATGATCCGCATTACTGAGATCTATGAATGATGAGCTAAAATGGTTAGAACATTTCCTTCAATCAAACTTAAGAGAGAAAACTGTGACGCTATGGCAACTGCACCCTCTCTCTGTCTCCCGTCTGCCAGTTTCCTCTTTACAAGGCAGGAGGTGATACACGAGACAAGGCCGTACACGCATAGAGGGAACCTTTTTCACTTGCTGCTTCCAGGTAACATGCGCCAGCCTCCGTTTTCACAAATAGAGTGCTCATGTATCACCTCACTCTTCTTCAGTGTGGAGTAAAATGCCATACCTTCTTCATGTCATGCAGCAGAACAGAGCTTTTCATATTTATACAGAAGCTAATATGGCCTTTATTAGGCTGGTGGGAGGTGCTAATATCAGAGACCCTTCTGAGTACACACATTTATCTATAATACAAAGCACACAGACAGGCCAGGCGATTAATCATCACGGCATAACAAAGAGAACCCGAGTCTCTGCACATTTCTAACCAGACGGATCTATGAATGAAAGGCCGTTGTAAAGTTGATCCATAAGGATCAATAAGAATCCTGATAGTGGGAGTCTGCCTATAAGAGTTACTGTAAATCTCTTTGATCCAGGAAGCGCGAGTCAGAATGAGGGCTTGGAGACGCCGACTGCACAGTAACCATGACGACCAGGCCAATAGCAACTATGAATGGACAGAAGGAGGAGATTAAGAGGATAGATGGGAGGACATATCTCACAACTTAGGGGTATCTGGGTCAAGTCGTGTAGTTTTTAATCCGAAACAGAAACATAAAAAACAGAAGCACGTTTAAATCAATGCATACATTATTCTGTTTCATATATCACTCAGAGGTTGAGCATTTATATTCATTTAACATTAACTTATTTGTCAGATGTTTGTGACTTTTGTATATGCATGTATTTATTTCTGTATGTTGCATCTACATCGCAATACAGTAAAATATAACAAGTGTATGTTTTTTTGTAATTTTATTTAATTAGTAAAACTCATTTTGTAGATTTTGAAGTCACATTCAAATAATTTTAGAAATAGTCATAAAAAAGATTTCTAATACTGAAAACCTATGTATAAACACTCAGTACTTGTTTGTTCACCTTTTCCTTCCACTCAACATTCCATTACTGGTGCTTGGATACAAGACTGAACATTTCGTGGCTCTCCCCCTTATTTCTTCCCTAATCAGATAAACCAGAGTAAGGTCAGAGCATCAAAAACATTTGTGCCTGTGACATTCAACAGAACATAGCAAACTATGTGAATTGTGACATTTTCTTTGTGTGTCGAGGCTTGTGTGATTGGTGGGAGTTGTAAATAACGTATTTCAACAACGTATGCTTGAAATGAAATGGGAACAGGAGCAGAGCCAAAAGGCCACAGAGGCTGAGACAGCAGCACCTTAAATCAGACTCTACTGCCACATCTGTTAAAAGTGAAATATTTTTCCCATCACCTGTTAATGGGTCTTTAAGGAAGCAGCTGAATAATTTGCTTGCATTTATTTAATGCTGCTAAAAAGTAAATTACAACCATGAAACCTTTCAATAATCAAAGAAATCATAATTGGTCTTTTCATTATGTTCAAAGGGGAAATAAAATTTAAAAAAAATGGATGTGATAGTTGCACTTCTAAAATCAGGAAACTAGTACCATATATGGAAGACAAAATGTTATCTGGATCCACAGCAAGCGAGGCAAAAAAAAAAAATGGTAATATACTGAATAGAAGTAGTTTCAGCAACAAAGGACAAGGATGTCAACAGCACTTTTGCTACAAACGTCATCAATGAGGGATGCGTGGATGAGCTCTGAGGATGTAAACAAGTGAAGGACGGAGTTCTTCTCATCTTTCTGCCAGGAAAAGGATTATGAAACAACTGTAATCTGCAGTTTACACCTGACTGAACAGCAGGAAAAGTTCATGCCGCACTAGAGCAAGTAGTTTGAGTGGGAGTTTTCAACCAGACAATCAACTTCAGAGATTTTTAGACATGGAGTTTAGCTGGAAGGAAAGTTTCTTTTATACTGGTTCTTACTTTCTTCTTGTTAATAAAAATATTTCTTGATGCCTGAAAATAACGGTAAATCAATAACCGCTTTCCCCAAACCATTCTTGCATCAGCTGCAACTTTTCTTTTCTTTGTGCCCAAGCAAAATGAAAGGAAGAATGTTCAACTACGGTCAGCTTGTATATTTGTATTTTTATTCCCTTACATGAGTAGCAAAAGCTTAATTATAGCCATATAACATGCTGTGAGGAAACTCTCAGCAGTCACAGTGTTTGATTATTATGACAAAAGATGTCCTGTATTTCAGGTGTTGAAATCTACATTATTGCAGTAAAGTCCTCATAATAAAAAGACTGTTTATGTCTTTTAGTGTTTCAAATTACAGCTTTTATCATTTTCAACTGTGACAAATTTCAGGCAGACAAGAGAGTACTTTTATATTCCTTCATTGGGTGCCAGTTTAGTAGGTCTCCCAAGTCTACTGCTTATGGACTTTTGACTTCTACCTCCTCACTGGAAGAAATTACATAATTGTTGACATTATGAATTTACATTTGAGCTGTTATTGCTACTTTTGTCTCGTCATGGATGGACATTGACTTATAAGCCGAGACAGACTTCCATGTTTTAAACATGATCACCCTGACAACTTTCAGCAGTGTTCTCTGCTACTCCATACTCATTTTTTTTTTTTTTTTTTCTTGATAAATATTTGTCAGTTTTGGTCATTGGAAAAAAACAGAAAAAGACTGAAGAAGACTGAAAAGGAAAAGTTTTAAAAATAAAAATTCCAACTCTTGAGACTATTTATTCAACTGTTTCATCACAATTTAAAATGAAGCACAAACTTCTCAAATCCTTAGTCTTACTTTTACAGTTTCTTGCAAAAATGTAATCTTCTTAAATGATCCAAAAAGCTATAGATAGAGAGACAAAACATCAGTTTTAGCAGCATCCTGTGGAAACTGTGCACCAGATCAGATTTCTGGATCATTGGCAAGTAAAGGGAGTAGTTGTACTGTGTACAAAAAGATCTGAAGATTTAGAGCTCCCTTTTATCAAAGAGGCAGGCTGGGTAATTGGACTATAAACCATATCTCCCAGGCCCTGTGTGTGTATGTAAGAGTGTGTGTCCATCAGCAATCTAAAACTCCTAAACTGCCACTGCCATTAAAGCTGGGTTTACTGAGGACAAGCTTAAAACACAGATACTTTGTATAGAAATATGAATTCTGGTTTACTTTCATTGAGCTCTGCAGCACTTTTTAAAAAAAAAAAAAACATGCAACACACACATCCCTCCTGGGTCTGCAGGGGCAATTGTAACTGAACTGTTGGCGCTGCAAAGAAGAGAGCCATTTTAATTTGTACTAAACCCTTCGGGAGAGTCTCAATTAACCTGCCGCATAAACACAACTCTGACTCAGCTGATAAGACGTGATTCACGGTGCGTAGCTGCAGGTGTGTGAGCCGTCGTAATAGATTTCTCCTTTTGCTCTTGAACGATTACGTTGAGAGCTTTTATGCGTCTAAGTCCAACGTCCGACTTGCGTAATGAATCCGATTTTCTATTGAGAACTTTTGTTAACCGGACTGAAGTTCACACATAACTGATTACCTTCAAATACTCACAAGAAGCTACTGATTCTCTCAACGCCATTCAGTCAGACGCCCTCATGTCAGACATCTTTTTCTGTGAGACTGTAAAAGACCTTGTTGAAAATAAGATAGAAGAATCAAACAAAAAGAGATCTTTTGGAGGTGGCCTTGCTTGAGTGAATAACTTTTTTATAAAAGTGAGCGAAGTTTGGCTCAGAAACTTGGAAATAACATCAGCAAGAACAGTTTAATCGTCAAGGACACCTGCTCAACAAAGTGTTAAATACCCCATGCTTATCTGGACTGTAAGACATAATGATGAATAAGGCTTTAGAGGAGAGTGCTGATGAAAGATAAGGTGTGAGGCAGAAAGAGGGCATCTTCAAGCCTCAGTGGCTTTTATCATTTGGTTTTGTGTATGTTCATGTGTGCATCATCAGAGTTCCCTGGCTGTCATCATCCAGCAAGCTCCTCCAAGTCCATTTATAAAGCAGTAACTGGGAGGTCTGGTTGTTAATTGTCTGCCTGCTGGAGTAATAATCGAATAAGCCAGACCATGCAGTATTTGAAACTGACGCATTCAATCCCATTACTGCGCGTAATGTAAGAAGATTGAGCGACAAACAGGGAGAGATTAACGCTAAAACAGATCGAGAACAGAGGAAAGAGACTGAGCAAACGTGCAAAGTCATAAAAACACTGCTCAAAATCCCAGTCAAAAATCTATGAATAAGCAATAAAAACTAAAGAAACGATAGACGATAGAGCTTAGCACATAAACATACAGTGAATGTAAAAGTATTTATATGAGCTGATTCATCACGTCATTATAACCATACAAACTTCAGTGTTTTTACTGGACTTTTTGTAATAAACCAACATAACTTACACCCTAATTGTAGAGTAGAAGAACAATTACATGATTTTTTATATTTATGACAAATATAATCTAAAAGGAGGATGATTGTTTACAGAGCAGGCAACTTCCAAAAAGCTCCAGAGCGTCTAACAAACGTTAGCAACTGGGTACAATTTAAAACATCAGAGTCCACGCCTCCAGCAACCAAACATTTCTCAATAGCTGAGGGACCAGACCTTCTGTACGAAGCAAAGCGCAGAACAAGTGTCTGGTTTTTACCAGGATAACCAAAACATGGTTGTCTACTTAAACTGACGGGCCTGTGGTAGTTCTAGAGGAGTTGCAGATATCCAGAACCAGAGTTGATCATGCATCATTTTTCTACTTTAAGTTTATACACTACTTTGTGTTGGTCTATCAATGAACCAGATTTGAGTTTGTGACACGATAAAACTGTAGCTTGATAACAGGAAGATAAACTCTGCTATCTTTCATCATGTGTTTCACAGGGACAGAAATAAATAATGAATGAGACTATTTTTGGGCCGCATGCTGACAAAAACAATGATGGGTAATCTCAATGTGTCACTGACATTATTACAAATCTGAGGTTGAAAGCCAGAATCAGAAGCCACACATCATATTTCCAGCTGTATTGTCATTTGGGGAGCTTTCACAGTTAAATGTCATCCGCTGCAGCAACGTTTCAGAAAGTGTAGTCCACTTTCTGAAGGGTAATGTGTTCCAGATAAACATTGGCACCAGATAATGAACATCACTCTGCAGTGTGCAAAAAGAAAAAAGGTTTGAGGTACATTTTTTCCCCCTTTGACATTTTAAGTCTTTATCAGACTTGCTATGATTACGAGGCAAAACACATGCACAGTACATCTGCTGCTCCAAGTTGTGCACATCAACATTTTTAACCATTTTTAGCTCAGCTAAGCAAACGAAATACTGAAAAGAATAGAATATATTTACAACCTGCTTTAAATAAATATATGACCAACTAATTTCTCATTCCATATTCCAGCTTCCCTCTGCTTCTCTTTAAATCATAAAAAGTCAGTTGTTTTGAACCAACCAGTCTCGCTTTTCATCCAAACTTATCAGCTCACAGACGAACAGCTTCAGCGTCACGCTGAGATGAGCTTTCAGGATGTGGCTCAGTATCAGCACTGCTGCTTCAGAGGCGGCCATCTTTAAACCACTGATCTTTAAAGATGATGTTGGAGCACAGCACCGTTAACTAGCTGTTCTGCTATCAAATTATGCAACCCAACCACAGTTAATTATCTCTGTGCTTTTCTATAAGACAATATGAACGTTCCTATCACATTCAAGTTGAATCATTGGTGGTCCCTCTTATAATTATTCAGTGAGAATAGATTAGATGTTTAAAGCTTAATATTTTATCTTCCTAAATAATTCAAAACATTTGATAACCAGCTTTAAGCAAGGAGGGAAAAACCCTTTGATTGGTAAAAGATGTTAGAAATTTCTCATAATTCTGGCCTGCAGACAAAAATATTTTTGGTAACCCAAAAAGACCTAAAAAAGGAAAAGTTTAGCCTGATCTGAATGCAGATGGACAGGATGTAGAGCCAAAAACTATCCAAACCTCAGGCAGATTTAGCTCCAACATGTTTCTTCTGACTAAGATTTGGAGTTTCCCAGCCAGGATTGTATCTGACAAAGCGTCTGTGCAGCTAAAGATTAGGGTGATGGGAAGGAGAACTTCCCAACCTCCAAAGACTTGGAGCTCATCACCAAGGATCAGCTGTCTAAAAATCAACTGAAACATGCAAAAAAAAAAGAATTGATTAATTGCTGTAATGCTGTTCAATATGATATTTCCACTGATTATTGCAGTTTATGAATAATTGCTTTTTAAAAATAAAATGTTAAAAATTTGGTTAAATTAAAATAATTTTAAATATTTTTTATCATATTTACTGATTATTTTCCCAACACTTTTCTGTCCATAACTGTGAGAACAAGAATAAGCAAAGCATTGGTGTCTTTTAAAATAATAGATTATCAGACATCCAACTATTTTTTTTAATGGTTTGTTGGCATCATTCTGACTGATGTAGTTTATGACTCACTTATCTGAACTACAGGGAGCACAAAGCCTGGCGGAAACAACACATAATCATGTTCAAACGGCTCATCTGTCTGAGTCAGGTATGAATTGGAAAGCAACTCAGAAACACATCAAGCAGGACAGAGGATGAGCAGTCTGATCAGCAAACAAAAAAAAAATGAAATATTCATTCTTCAGAGGCACATCAGCACACTGACTGTGATTTATCTAGGCCATGTGCGTGTTAGTGCGTAGCCGGAGGCGGCCCCTCTCTTAGGTGTCCAACCACAAACTGGGGACCAAAAACATGCAAACCACTGACTCTGTAAAGACAGACGTGTCTCCAGCTCAAAGCGACATAAAAACACTTAGAAGTCCTACTGCACTATAGCAGTCAGGATGTGTATTTCTGCTTGCATGTTGTGTACAAGCAGGGTCGCCACTCAGCAGATGCCACGGTGCTGACTCAAACTCGCTTCTTTTGGAAGGAATTTGCTTTCACAAAAAAAAAAAAAAAAACCACGCACATATTTGCAGAAAAAAAAAAAAACATGAGCTCACTGCTTAGGAACTGAAAATAAACAAATCAGAACAGCTGCTGCATTTCAGGGGTTTTTTATTAACAGGGATAACAGACTAAGGTTTTATTTAAATGCATGCAAATGTTCACAGAGCTCAGGATGTCAGAGTAGCAAGAGAGAAACAAACTATATTTGCATGTGTGGGCTCTGACTAGACAAGAGGTTTTAACATCCTAGAGATACAATCAGTTTTAGATGGCTCTATTTACTCCTGTCCCCTCCCTCTGAAGCTGCAGTGGAATGTGAAGTGTTAAGCTCGACGGTGCTCTCAGGCATGTGCAAACCTTGTTAATACAGGCCTCCGCTCACTAGGGATCATAGCCAAGAAGATGCCGACATAATGCATTACTCCTCTGGCAAGAACCCCTGCTCTTTTCTCTATTTCTAGGATGGTTTGCTTTTTTACCTAGAAAATGTTTAACTCTTTCCAGCTTTAAAACAGGTTGGAGGATGGTGTGAAGATCAGGAAGTAGCTCTACAGCCTTCATCATCATCATCATTCCTTCTATATTGTAGTTGCTTAACCTTTATTGAGCTCAGGAGGGCCAGTGGAGCATGCGTGCCCTTTTCCAGTAATATCCTGCTGCACAGTCATCCACTTATTCATACTGACATGTTAAAGGTGTCGTGTGAAAACATGTTCCTTAATTCTCGATTGTAAATTGTGCAGCTGGAGGCGAATTTGTTGCTCAAGTTTAGAAAAATAACTTTAAATCGAGATAATGGTGTTTGTGGGGATAAACTGTGCGTGCCACTAACATAAGAAACATTTTCCATGTAAAGTTGTTCAAAGTCAGCCGTGCTTATCTAACCAAATCCAAGTCACGGCCTGCATGTGCAAAGAGATCCAGGAATTTAGTCAAAACTTGGCAAACAAGAGCACAGAAACAGATGGTCGAGGAATGAAATTTAAGACAAAATATGTTTGACAAGATTGAATATTTTTCGCCATTAAAAGCGTCATCATGCAATTCACACCTGTAACTAACATTGTAGGTACCAGCTGGATCTGGAAATATGAGATATGGCACAAAAGGAAAGTATAATATCTCAGTAAAAACTGTTAGAAAACAGTGTTTTATCAATGTTTTTCTTTCATTGAGTAATGAATTGCATAAATTCTGTCTGCATCTTTTGCCATATTTTCTCATGTAAGCAAAGTCTGTTGCGGAGAAACAGTGGAAACTTTTTCAGCTTTTTCATCTTTTACATCTTACACCGAAGACTATCAGGATATTTATATGCCTCGTCAACTTCATGGCTACAAGAGAAACAGCTACAGAAAAATACAAATTAATTCAGCATTGATTTGAAGTTTTTTATGCTTTCAAAATCATTAGGAGTAGATTAGTTGAATATTTTACTATTTTTAGGAGCCAATATCCTGAAATACTTTGATAATGGAATTAGGGATGAAAAGACCAGAATGTTACACAGTAATGATTCTTACTGATCAGAAATCATTTCTGAAAGCTGATCTCTTTGTAAGGAGCTGATGTGTCATCTCTGGTGATCCGAGAAGGAATCGGGGAATTTTACTGGCTGATTTAAATTTGGATTCTTTAACCCCATTCATCTTGATTCATCGTCTGTCTGTGACCGATGGTAAACATCCCACTGATTGCAGAAGCATTTTGGCTTCCCAGTGCAATCCATTGTATGTTAATCATACACCAGCTAAAGCCACAGCTTAGGGTTCATCTAATTAAAGGTGCAGCTGCAAACAGCACAACATGTAGGTATGACTGAGCACATCCAAGCTTTGGAAGGATGCCTGGGCTAAAAAAGGACACATCCTAGGTGTGTGATTACCAAAACAGACCAAAGAAAGGAAGAAATGGAACTAAAACACAACTTCAAAACTACATGATTAGACACCCAAACTACTTTACTAGAGCTGCTGATGACTTGATTTTTTTCTTATCATAACCAAAAACTACAAACTCCATTTTCCAAGTTTGTCACTGAATGCACCAAAATTCAACAAATTGACTATTCTAAGAGTTGGCACATATAATGTATACACAACCATTTAATGATCCGTATAGGTGAGAAACTGTTAATTTAGGACTAAGATGCAGGCGGTGCACAGAAGAAACTGCTGATAGGGTTAAAGGTCAGTTTGAGTAAGGAGAGAAAATCTGTTAGTCAATAAGTTTGGTCTGAGTTCGATTAAGGAGATTTAGCTTTCAGGATGGATCCTACATGCTCTCACATACGGCAACAAGAAATATACGCCAACCAACACAACTGTTCTGTAATGCTAGCTGTGCTAATAGCTACAATAAGCAGGTTTAAAGTGTAAATTCTGTAATAATTGCGTAACCTTTTGAAAACGCAAGCTAAAATTCTTTTTCTTTATACAGGAAGCCTTAAAAAATATTTTCAATGCTGCTGTATTATCTTATATTAGTTTTCTTAAAGAGAAATGAAAAACAGCTCAAATCGACATCAGCAGGTTAAAGAGGGGGGTCAGAAATTGCCCACAAAACTGTTAGGTGCGTCTGTAAAAGCTGGATCTCCATTACAATCATAAGTCATCTGGTAGCTGAAAAAAAATGTAGTTAATGTAAAAATATAGCATGCTTCAGGAAATGCCTGAATCCAAACCACATGATTATTGCAGAACTGTTGGGTTTGCGTAGCCAGTTTAGCCCATTAAGGATGGTTAGAGAATAACAGTTTGCATTTTTGAGGTCACCTCGGATTTGAGAGGGTTAAGTTGGTAGAATGCATCTCGTAAAAGATGAAAAATGCAAACAGTCCCTGCAGGGAAGCATGTAAAAAGAGGCTTATATAAGGAATTAACCGAGAGCGTAAAAAAGGAGGACTTTGGGGCCATTTTCCCTCCAACTGTGTCCATGCGGAGATCCTTTCAGTAAATTTACCTGAGTGAAAGACATCAGGGTAGCAGCACTGCAGTGTTCCTGGAAAGAAAAATGCTCCAACAACAGAAAACGGTGTAGACAGGTGGGGGCAGCTCTTTCAAGGCAGCTGACAACATTTTACATTTTGGAAATACTGATTTTCTTGTAATCATTTCCGTATTTGGTCCAGGAGTTTCTCTACACTGCGCCAAGAAAGGTGATAACAACTGATTGATGGATTAAACGGGTCCTGGAGAGCTCGGTTACACAGCACTATGCAAACATGTATTTAAAGAAGTTTCTTAAAAAGGCTTATTTAAGCAAAGAAATTTAAGGTTCTAAGTTTCCAACTTAGTTTATCCATTCCTGAAGGAATTGCATCTATCAGCTTGTTTTCTTTTATTTGCTCAGTAGCATCACTTCCTATGTTGCGGTTCTGGATGAGGAGTTTGAGTTATAGAGCTGCTGAAAAACTACAAGAGGAGAGCTTTTTCTTTTTTTATTTAATATCAATGTAGAAAATACACGGTGATACATTACATTAATGAAAGGAGAACAAAATCACAGAACTGAGAGAAAAAGAAACAGAAGGTATTGTGTTTTAAAGAATGAGAATTATTAACCATGTGTGTATGTGTGTGAGAGTGTATGAGCAAAGGTGGTGATATGAATGACATCATCAATACTGACTGCTGATCATCTTCTGTTCTTCTATATGCATTACAAACCGTCCATGGTACGTTACACAGACGACTACAACTGCAAATCCCAGAATGCACTAGAGCAGAAAGCACACTCTGTGCTTGAACTTCAAACTCTTTCTCTCTTGCTACTTTGTTTTGCACATTCAGCCCAAAACCAAAACTCAGTGGAGGGAGTGTAGGTGCCTTCCTTCCTGGGAACGCCTTGTGATCCGCATGAATGAGCTGCAGAACGTCGACAGGAATGTCTGGCATTCCCGCCTGGAACTTTTGCCACAGCACTATGCAAATAGATGGATAGATCTATGACTGTCAGATAAGATTACTGAGCATGTTTTAAGCCAAGAGTGTTTAAAGTGTGACCCAGGGGACATTTGCGTCCCTCAAAATGATTTTGTGCAGTCCTTGACCACAGATAAATAAATAAAAATTGCACAAAATTGGTTTTCCAGCTTAAAGTTGGACTTTTTAAACTTTGCTAAAGAAAATAATTTCGGTTAAACTCGGCTTAATAAAGTAAGATGTTTTACGAAGAACGTGCAACCGACATCCCGTTCTTCTCACTGAGAATACAAAAACATCCAGACAAAGACAGAAGAAAACACTTAGCATTTAGGATGTTGTGTATATTTATGTTCTCTACAGAAATCAGACTTCTTTATTTTATTACAATATTGTGTTTTGTCTATTGTTGTAGGAAAAATGTTTGCAAAAATATAAATACAAATGTAGCATTTTTAATTCAAATAGAAAGAAATTTTGTGGCTTTCATTAAAAGCGCTTTGGGCCATGTGGGGAAATGTTTGAACACTGCTTTTTAAGCAGTTCATTCAGGCTTTAAATTTAAATCATTAATGTCCTAAATAGGTCTAAAATGTATTAAGTTTTTATTTTCTACCTAAACATTATGGAATCAAAACAAATAAATTTCATAGACACAATTATTACAACTGCAATAACACACTTGTTGTAAATTTATTAGCAGCAATATAACACTGTGGCACGTAAACCAGGAGTCAATTATACCAAGGCAGTTACATTCTGTACCAGAGCTTACACTAGATGTTCTTACTGGTGCTGTAACTGAAACACAAACAAAATAACTATAGAACAAACCTTTGCTCGCTGCCTCAAACAGGTCTGTGGAGAATCATGAAGGGCAACTTCCTTATAACATGGTTGAGTGTTTTATAATTCCACTGGAATTAAAGCTCTGCATTAAATAAGCCTATCTCTGTATTATATGAAGATGTGCAGTGTGAGATTTCTGAAACAAGAGGGTCGTAAAAAGGCCACGTAAATCAAGTGCAAGGCCAGAACTGTGGAAGTAAAGACAGCAGTTGCCATGCCTACAACATGCATGTGAAAAACAGAGTCTTGCATTTACATAAGCACGGCTTGCACCTTCCCATTTCCTGATTTACCAGGCTGGAGAGCAGTCTATAGTAACCTGAGGTTACAAAGCTGCTCTGCGAACTGCAGTACCAACCCACACGTTGTCTCTGTAGCTAAAGATATTATTTAACTGAAGCACTTTAAATCACAGCTTAGTCGTTAAGATAAAAACTGCATTCCCCTCTCCGCACCACCATCCTCTCTCTCTTACTCTCTAGACAGCTACGTCACTCCTGGTTTTGCTCTGCAGTGCCCTGTAGTGCCTCGACCACTGAAGCACAAATACCACTCACTCAGCACCCGAGCTGCAGTGAAAAAGCCATTATCTACATTAGGGAGCACAAAAATGTCACCGACACCAGTGGAAAAGGCATTACCTTGCACAGCTTGCTGCCCTCAGGCCTGGAAGGTTGGAGTTCACAGTCAAGTGTAAACCGCACAGAAATGGGACAGAAAGAGTGCAAACAAACAGAATACGCTTTGTCCTGCAGCGCTGCGCTCCTGCAGATAAAAAACCATTTACTGGAAATTAATTTGAGTTGCGCTGCAAACCTCAGACCCAACTTTTACTGTTATTTAGGACATAAATAAAGCAGACAATTTCACTACTTCCACTTTTATCTTTACAGTGTATGACACCTATACGCTGCAGTGGTACAAACACAGAATTTAATTTAAATTTCAATTATAACCAGGCTGGCTTTTGTGAGAATAGCTCCTGCTTGCCTTAACAAAACCATGACAACCAACTCTCAACGCACTGAGGCGTTATTACAACATTTTGAGGAGAGACTCTAGTCTTATGTTGCAATTTGTGGTAATCAAGCATGAGGCCTCAAACACTTCCTTAATTACTGGTCACTGTAAACACTAGCCTTCTGTAAAGCTCCACATTGTTTCCAGGGGAATTTCACTAACTATACTTTAGATTAGGAGTCTATTCTGTTAGTTCTCTCAGAATGATGGAGGCAATCTGTCATTTGGATTGTTTTACAATATTATTCTGAAAGTACTTCTATGAATTAGGAAAGATTTAAAAAATAAACATCTTTATTAGGAGAATTGCTGTGGTTCCACATGAAAGCTAACATAAAGCAAACATTTTTATTATTTTTTTGTGCAAAGGAGATTATCTGGAATCAACAACAGAGCCAGATGGTAAGACGCCTTGTGAATTATTGGTTTAAAAAAAAATAAAAAAATGCTGATCTTGTGCATTTAATAGACTGGTGTATTTTTAAAAGGACAGAAACCAGATAGTTGATTGGCTCTCCACAAAGTTTCATGCTTACAAGATTAACTGCATCATATGCAACAGTGAGCCAGTTTAGTAATATGCAAAAAGTCAAACTATTCTGTGTTTGTTTTTGCAGAAGAAAATGAACTATATTAACATTAAAAAGTCATTTCTGAAGTAGAATATTTGCAAAATGTTCAATTTCGCCAGCAAAATGAAATAAAGCTTTAGTTGTAATCTTTCTGTGATCCAATATTTTATAAGTTTACAATCTGACAGTTCATGTCAGACCCAAAAAATGTGTAGGATGCTGCTCTGGTCAGACAAGACCAAAATGCAACTTTTTAATCTACATACACAATGCTATACATTGATAAACATGGTGGTGGCAGCATCATGCTATGGGGATGCTGGGAATCTGGTTAGAGCTTATAGGAAGGTACGGAGATAAATGCCAGACAATCCTGAAATAAACCTGTAAGAGTTGAAAGCATAATCATGTGTCAGAATGGCCCAGTCAAAGTTCAAAACAAAATCTCATTGAGAATTTGAAGCAGGACGTGAAAACTGTTCATGTTTATTAGCGCATTCCATCTAGTCTGAACTTTATCAGTCTGTAAGTGTCAAATTATGATTTTATGGCTGTACACAAGGTTTAAATAGAACAGCTATATTTACCTGCAAGCAACAAATCAAGGTAATTATGTGCATCTGTAAATTCACAAACAGGTTTTCCTCAATGACTGAAGTGGAGAACATTATGCATTTAATTTGGCGAAGCACAATTGACTTCCAGGCTCATTCAGACAGACAATGCACATCACATCCTGTCAGAGCGCAACTCTCTCCAGCTTCGTCACATTTTCAGCTTAGAAAGAAACTGAAGCAAAACCAGATTCTTGAAGACAGAAAACGAGAAATAGAGTTTCAGTTCATCTTGTATTTAGTAGATAATTCAATACTTTTATTCTTTTTATTGTGTTGTTTTCCCACTTTTAGCATCTCCTTCGTGCTCTTTGCTCTTGATTTTGACAAGTCTTTGCATTGCTGATAGAAAAATTAATCCCTCACAAAAATAATACAATAAACAAAAATCAGGCAAAATTTTCCAAAACACCTACTTCTGTCACAGCTCTCCCTACGTTTGAGATTACATCTTCCTTGTTTCAGCTTAGTGGATCAATGCATCATCAAGGACAATGGGCCTGATGTGATCTGATGCTAGAAATAGGACAAAGGCCTCACTTTTCCTTTGAGAGCAAATCACTGCAATCCTGGCCTCCTGCCAGGGAGTAAATTGCTGGGTAATATCATCCCACTGTGGCTAGACAGATCCACTGAGGTTACCGAGTACTGCTGTCAGGTCACGCTGTCAGAGCCTCTCACCAGAATCAATTTGTTAACTATTGTACTGTCACATCAGGATGCATACAGCTATGCTAAAAGACAGGGGTATATGTTTGGATTTTAGTCAGAGGTGCACAACATCAACATCTTTCTTTAAAAAAGATGAGTCGGACATATTGGACATCGATATTGGCCCAAATTTTCTTACCAGTGCATTCCTAATTTTAATAGATCGTGAGATGTACACCAGATACAACAATACACATTGGAAGGAAAGTTCGGGGAATTTATGTTCTATATTTATTATTTGATCTCATCTTAATTTATAGAGAACATCCCAAAGACTCACTGGAGCAGCGTCCTCTGGAAAGAACAAAACAAGTTGGAGGACTTTGTCAATAACATACTGAAGAAAGTCATGTTTGCAAAGTCTAACTTCCAGTTCTGCTCAAAATTAAATCAAATTCCTGGCCTATTTAGATTTTGAAGTACTTTCAATCAAGAAAGAAATGCAAAACAAAAATAATTGTATTATTTCATCTTCGAAAATGTGATATCAAATGTTATCCATACCCTTCTCTATAATCAATTAAAAAATCTTTATTGATATCACAGTAATCTGGCCTTTCTCATGCTTTTTGCATGTTTCCACTGGTATTTTCACAATTTGTCTTTGGTGATACGCTCCAAGTCTTTAAGGCTGGAAGGCCTCTTTGCCATCACCCTCATTTTAAGCCCCTCCACAGACTCTCCATCACATTCAAATTTAGACTCTTGCTAGGTCACTCCAAAATGCTAATATTACCTTGCATCTGAAAAAAAAACGGCAGTAAAATTTAGGATTACATTAAACCTCAACCTTTTATGGGTTTGAATAATCTCAGCCACAATCTGTTTTTACCAGTCTCAAACTGCAGCTGAGGGACAACAGCTGACCTTTAGCTAAACGTTGAACTCATGTGCATCTCGCACTTTTGACATCCTGAAGAGGCAGACAGGATGGAGCTAGCTCATTAGCTCTGCAGCATCTTTGACCAGGACCACAGAGCTAACCTCACTGGGCCTAAAAGTCCTCAAACAGACTCACTCCTCAGTGTGGGGAACTATTCAAAGCCACTGTCAGGCTCCAGAAACACCAGTTGGATCACTAAGGACTGACTCTCCTGCCCTCTGTGCTCTCTTGCAAAAGTTGCTGCTCTCTCTCCTCCATCAGGTCAGGTATCTCCCATGGCTGAAGCAGATAACAGCAGCCATTATCAGATTCCTAGCATTTAAGTAGGAGCCTGATATTGATCGCTCCAGCGCCTGGTTACAACTGCCCTCCTGGCGTGGCGTCTGGGGACAAGGTCTTCTAACCCCTACACAGCCACACACACACCCACACACCCCCACACACACCTCAACAGCAACACCATCCCCATCATTAATCCCAGCATCATATTCTGATTATAAAATTGAACTGATTACAAGAACATCTAAACAACGATTGACAAATTCATGATATAACCAAACCCTTTAATGTATTTTATTGAAGGGGGAGGTAATATGTATTATTTTTAGCTTTACATCATGTTAAAATGTTATTCCCTCATCAAAAACATACCTGGAGTGTTGCTTTGATTCTTTTATGCATGTTCGAGAAATCCTTGAATCTCCCATGGCAACCATTTGGGGGTGTCTAAACGCTTACTCTCACAAAGCACCGCCCATTTCCATAAAGCTCCTCCAGACTAGTGGCAGCAGCAATTAGCAAACACTTGGTGGAACTGTGTGTCTACCTTGTTCATCATACAAAGTACTTCTAAGTTCAACGCTCCAAGGAAGTCATGCTTGATATATTCAGCATTTCTGTACCAACTGGCGGTAACGTCATAGTGCCATTTTATAGCACAAACTGCCTGGAAAATACATAATATTACAACTTTAAGACTGCCCATTCTAACACACAATTGTGTTTTTTCCTAAACCATACCATTATAAGCTTTGGCTGGGTGTTTATATTCACTTTCCTGCTGCTTGGTGACATTTTTCCAGCCTCCAATAGGTTTTCCCTCCAAGATTGCATTTAACTTGATCCATTTTCTCACCAGCTCTGAAAAGCTTCCCTCTCCCTGCTGAAGAAAAGCATCCAAACTATATTTTCAGATGATAAACTGATCGGAGAATTTCAAAGTGTGGGATATTGTTTTATCACATAACCTGCTTTAACTTCTGCACAACTTCCTTCCTGACCCGTTTGTTGTGTTCCTTTGTCTTCAAGAAGCTGTTTATTCTCAGATTTCTCCAATTCTTCTGAGTTCCCTACTTTTGAGTGCACTGGAGTAGCCTTCAGGGTTTCACCAACTCAAAATGAATCAAACATTTTTAATAAGAGAAATAAATGGTCCATGATAATCAAAAACAGACTTTTTAAAGTTTGTAGCGCATGTACCTCTGTTGCCAGCTTCATATACGTTGACAACAGAAGTGAACCACTGTTGAAGACAAGCGTCGTCCAGCAAACTGACTATATTTGCACTTAAAAACCTAGTTAGCTAGCAAAGATGTATCAACAGCTAGTTACCGGTAGCCTCGACTGCATCGAGTCACAAAACACGATGATGAGCTCTCAGTGCGACTCAAACTTTTGCCTAACAGAAAAATCCACTGAGAAAAAAAGATACCAGTAACTGCACAGAACATAATTAAATAGTCCTGCCCCAAGAAAATTAAAACTATAGATCAATGTATTTAAGGCTAACTAACATTTGAATAAATTTAGGACATTTTGAGGCCTTAATTTTAGGTACATGAATTTAAAGCTCTATAACAACGTGCAGACACCTTGGTTACACCTTATTTCGTTTTGGTTTATTGAATCAAATCGCCAAAACTTACCTACAAAATATACGGTTGGTGATTCATAAACAATTTCAGGAAATTCATGAAAAAAATCAACTACAAAATAAATGTGTTTATGAAGCAAGAAAGCATGCTCACATGCAAAAGAACCATAGAAATTAAAGAGTGCTTTGAGCAAACTCTTGTTTGCGTAGTTTGTTAGTTTTGCATACTGCACGTCTTTCTAATGCTGCGCTGGAAAATACATTTGTTTACTAGTAAATGCTGTTTTCTATTTATAGAAAGATTAGCTTCATTTTACCATCTTTGCCCATTCTGGTCCCTTTTCAAAGAAACCCTGTTTTAAATCTGCTCTCAGCTCTCCCTCAGCCTGAGCACATTGTTCTGAGCTGAAAGAAGAAACTGCATGCTCTTACAACACTTGTCCCTAAAGGACCAGGCCAGATAAAAGGAGACGCTACATGAGAAAGAACATTTCCTGGTCCTTTGCCACATGATGGGAAAGTAACAGAGAGGAGGAAACAGGATCATGTTTCAGGCCTGGACAAAGAAACGCAGAGCAGGAGGGGAGGAAGGCTGACGCAGTGATTTTGAGGGAGTGTTTTTGGATGTACCAGCTTGTGGGTATTTTTGTTGATATATAAGCAGATCAGATGACAACAGGCACTATTTGCATTGCTAATGCTTTTTTGTTTTGACATAGACAAATTACTGTATAGAGTGGCCAGACATTAAACCCTGGCCGGCCAATAAACTCAACAAGCTGTCATTGCAAATCTTACTAAAATAAACCAGCTGAGAGATGATTCACAGAGCACAACTCTCTCTCTTTGACCTAAACCCAAAAAATTACTCAGAATTTACATTAACAGATGAATTCTGATTTAATTTTATCTTCAGATGTGAAGCGCTATAAATAATTTGCTTATTTGTTGGATATTTAACTCTAATATGAACATTTCACATTTGTTTTCTTATCTCCAAAAACACTTAGTTTTTACACTCTGTGTAACCAAATAAATTTAAGTATTAGAATTAACCCTAAGAATATTTATTAAAACATTAAGTTAGTCTCAAGATTTTGCCATCTTCTTGGCATTACAAGCTGATATTGTATTTTTCTGCTTATATCCATCGTATAAGAGACAAAACAAGGACTCATTTCCCTATAAATAAATAATTCATAACTAATCATTGTACACATACAAATGTGGATTGGAAAAAGCAAAAAAAGAAACATCTTAAAATGACCACAACTGGCCAACAGAAGCAGTGCTGTCATCTGATACGTCTTTAAACCAAAGAGTCAGAGGGAAAGTGAAATTCAACACGATTTGATTGTGATAACCAGTAAAATTGGTTGCATTCTGCACGTTAAAGTCTCTTAAAGAGTCACATCTATGTGCTGTTTTTCTGTCTTTGCTGTGTCTTTGTTCCACAGGTGTCACCTACCTTGACAGCAGCTGTGACTCCGTCCTCAGTCGTGCTCTGCCCGTTCTGTCAAAGAAAGCAGACGTGAGAAGAATCAGTGTGTATGTCAGTGCATGAATCACACGAGTGTGCAAAAAGACAAGAGAGAGGGCAAGGAGGAGATACTAGGGAATATTTACAAGACTGTGTGGGTGGCAACAGTCCACTTTCCACCTCTGCAGGCAAACCTAATAATCTGAGGCTCACGCACAAGCGCACCCTTTTGTCCATCCCCAGCAGGTAGGACTTTTTGAAAGGTGTAATAACTGTTATTTGCAAAAATGATGCAGTATTTACAGCTTTGATTGATGTTTTAGAATAAAATCACATTTGAAATGGGATAAATAGATTGCATTTTACTCAGGAACAACAAGATGAAGCTTGGAAAACATTTTTTTTTTAAAGTAGACTTTAAATTCAAAACCTGAAGCAGCAACTGTGGCGCTAGATAGATTTAGGGACAATCCAAAGTGCAAGGTTTTTAAAGTACAAGGTGTGCAAGATGCATACTAGTTTAAGGAGATTGTCATGACAAAATGCGACTATGATCATTTAAGCTAATCTTCTTCACAGCAAAATTAGGAAGTATACAAACATATCTTCAATTGTGTAATTCTACCCTGAAAACACATCATGGAAACGGATGACCTTCATATTCATGATTAGCAATTTTTGACATGAACATCTCTTCACAGAACTTGAAACCATTTTTAAATATGGAATTTCCTACCCCACACATCAAGGCTTCCCAGTTTTGCTGCATGAACCTTTTGTTACAAATTGGAAGCCATCAAGCCAGAATGAAATTGTTTTCACAAGCTGACAGTCGCGCTGTCACTCATCATCAATGTAAAAAAAATAAATACAAAATGATAGACACTTAAATATACACGAGTCCTTGTTATTACGGAGGATCACTCCAGAGTCCACAGGAATGTGGCTAAATGGCAGGACAAGCCGAGTGACCTCCCAGTCCCCTTTCCGCCTTGGCTTTGTTTCCCACTGGAGCGTCCGTCGAGCTGGCTTCCTCTTCCTTCACATGGCACAGAATGAGAGGCAGTACTTAACTTTCAAACTTCCAATTTAACTGCATTTTTTCAGAAGAATGCAAACAGCATTGGAATTATCAGTCCAGTGGTGGAGATCCTGAAGTGTTTGTATATTTAGCCAGCATCGTCATCTTCACTTTACTGCTCAACACATTTCATCCTCATTAGCTCTGCATGGTTGATCTAAATGGCCCAGTTAGTGATGCTTCCCTCCCCAATGGACTTTGTCAACAAGTGCAAATGCATGCGCACACACACAAACAAGCAGCCACCAAAATATACTCAAAGTCAAATCCATTAACAAACAACTGGGATTTATCCTTCAGTGCTGCTGTCAGAAGAGACGGTGAGAACTCCTCGTCCGTCTCCCAAATGATCCGGGAGTAAATTTCAGATCAGTGATGGCTTTCATGTAATAGATGGCTAAATCCATGTTTGATGATCAGAGAGGAGCTGCATTGTAACTAGGCAACCAGGAAACACAATAACCCTTGTTTTACTCCCTCCTCTATCTGTAACTCTAGCTGACTAAATTTCTCGTAATCTCATCTGGCAGTCACTGTATCGACAGCTGCTGGCCGGTGCCAAAAAAAGACAAATAGCCACTGATTGTCTTTTCTCAGACCAACCGAGTGCTTTCTCACAGACAGAGAGAGCAACAGAGGTTGAACTACTCCATCTCTGCACCGCCTCAAAGAAACAAGAAAGCACAGGGAGGAGAAATCCTTCTTTAAGACGTTCGTCAGTGAGTGAGCGGCGTTATCGAACGCCTTGCCAGCCCTCCTCCTCCATTATCGCCGCTCTGTGTAGGTGTTCCTCTGCTGGTTCACACCCAGATTAGCTGGAGCAAAGAGTGAACACACTCATCAAGCAAAAACTCACACTCCAGTACTTTATGGTTACCTGCTGACCACGCCTAATCAGCAAACATACTACACATTCCAACCACTAACTTTACTTTCTCCTATTTTTGTCTTTGAAGACTTGTTGGGCTTTGCACCTTAAGGACTTGTGCAGTCCTGCCTTACAAATTCACTTTTACTTTGAGAGTTTAGCAGATTGTTTCAATTCAGAAAATGTTTTCTATTCAAAATGTAAACAATTTCGAAGATAACATTGTTTATTTTAATTTGCAGATTAAACAAATCTATTAGTTTTTGCCCTAAAATTTTAATTAACAGTGAAAGGTAACTCTTTTTATTGCTAGAGCTAAAGTGAACTTCAAAAATAAGCTGACAAGTCATCTAAACACCCAAACGCAGGCGGTCCATTGCTATAAAATGACCACAAACTGAAGACTCACTCAGAGGTCTGTAAAATGTCCTAGCTGACTAAAGCACATATGAAAGGGAAGCAGCTGAACTGCTCAAGGCTGGTTTGAGCAGAGGAAACAGAACCATGAGAATTAATGCCAGACATTGCACAACAGTGCTTCTACAGCTGGTGAAGCTATAAACTGTTGACTGTTGTTTTACAGCATCAACAAATTTGTGCCCCCACTAAAAAAAAAATCCCACAACGACATGCGAATAGATATACTGGAAAAGTGGGTGGAACTGTGTGGTACTGCAATTGTTCAGATCTTACCACATAGATGATGAATCTGCTCTGTCATTTAGCAGCACTAAATGGAGAAAGTTCCTCAAGGCTGCATTCTTGGAACACTTTTATTTAACGCCTACATGATCAATTTAGCTCAGAATACGAAGGAGTACTACAACATTTCTTACCATATGTATGCTGATATGATTGAGAAAACAGTATCTGCAGTCAGAGGCTTCTTCGGATTTGCTGTAATACAAACCACTGCAGGAGGTGTTTCCTGCCAACAGCCATCACCATCTTCAATAACTCTTTGAAAAATCTGAATTAATGAGCTGGAACAATATATAATGTCCCTTTGGGTTTAATAACGTGTGTTTGAATTGAATTAAATTGAATTGATGACACACAACTCTAAATGTCTCCATCACCACATGACTACAACTCCTTTAAGTCAGTAAGTGAGTGTGCTATAACATCAATTTAATAGAGAAAATACAAAAATCATTGTCTTAAACTCAAGAAATGCAGAAATTGAGCATGCAGGATACCTAGGTGTTGTTAGGTAGGTAGAAAACAAGCTTCAACCCAGAAACTAGACTTTGCAGACAACAAGCAAAGAACGAGTGGTACAGTCGGCTCTGTTGTTGTGATGCACAGCATGATTATTCATGATGCTCTTCAGGCTCTCTTTGTGAACAGGCTGATTGCTTCATCCTCCATGTGAACCTTCTGCATTAAGGTTTCGATGAGCAGGTAGGAGTGTGAAGGTGACCAGTGGCTCCCTAACTCTTTGGATTTGCCTGTCAGTGAGGTGAAGCAGCAGTGTGTCTGTTGCGGCTAATGAATCAGTCTGGACTCGGTGTTGAACAATGTTCTCAATCAGGAGATCAGAATGACTCATGAATGGAGCTCGACTCAGAACGAACTCATAAATTATCCAAAACATGCTGATGAGTTCGAAATATGCTAATAATATACAGATGATTGTACTTTTTTGAAGAAATTATTGAATGATCAATAAGAATTTGATGCAGCAAGACAGAGCATTCAGTTATTTAGAAACTGTGCCATCCAGAGATTGTACCGTCTATTTAGAGTTGTGCAGCATGTGAGTTTTGTGAGTAGCATGTGGCAGCAGAGCAGATGGTATTGGAGAGCCTGTGAAGAATGCTAAGTTTAATGCTGTGAAAATACCATGCCTTTGCCTGGGTTCAATAATGACGACTCACTGATCCATATTTGTGCGGTTCTTGTTGAAATAACTGCATGTTTACATTAAACACATGCATGAATAAGATGCTGCTTCTCCAACATAAAGCGTTTGCTTTGCGATTTTCAGCTTCTGTAATTAATTTGATGAAACAAATCAGTGCCTGGCAGCATGGAGTGTTTGCCATTTATCTCTGTCTCCAGCCTACCAGCCAGCTGCACGTTCTGGTTCCTGATGGCAGCAAGAGACAGCCCAGGGCTCAGATTGATAGAGAAGACTTAGGAGAAGTGAGACTGCAGGCCATGCCAGGGAACATGTTGGGGAGAGTGAAAAGGAGGGCTGGGTCACGAGAGCCCAACTACTCATATGGACAGATGGAACAAGCAGGGATACACTTTTGGATTAATTGGCGAGAAGATGACAGAGGATAAAACCAACTATGTGCACCAAAGCACAATTATCTGCAGGAACCCTGGACATATGCACAGAAAGTTGTTCAGGATCTGGCAGCAGATGAGGAGCCTTTTTTTTTCCCTGATTATGAACAGTGTGAGTGGTTTTGCTTGGAAGCCAAAGAGGTTTCACAAATGGAAATTAGCTAAATTACCTTTTGTGCTTTATTCTGGGGCAAAGCGAGCAAGAGAAATCACACACAAATAGATTTGCCCACAGCCCAATTATTGATCGCTCAGCTACATCTGCTCTGAATTAACATATTCCCACAAATTACCTCTGATAAAAGCGAGCAACAGTTAGGCTGTTCCTGTTTGAATTGAGCTGAAAGGTCCTCTAACATCTATAGCAGCCATAATCCTTCCCAATGTTAAGTGAAATCCTTAGAAATAATGAGTTGAGCTGATTCAACCTCCTATACTCTGCCACCTGAAATCAATAGCCATACCTAGGCTGATGTAAAATTATTGCCGTATGATTACAAATACAAGATTTTGTAATATCTACACATAAATGTGAGATAAAAACATACAATGTGAGCTAAAATGATGACTGGCTGGAACAGGTGGGAGAAGGACCTAATGCTTTAAAAGTCTGACAGAAGATTGTATGTGTCTGAAAAGGGAAGTCTTTCTAAACTTCTATACGTCTCCTGCAGCGTGCAGACCTCTCAGCTGCAATGTTGCAATTAAAAGAATGGAAAAATTTTATTCAAAGTTTGACTTTCATTCCATGTTCAGTTGTGCTTCAGCCAAATATCAGACTGTTTCTGATGTTTTTCTCCTAAAAATCACATCAATATGTATATATATATATATATATATATTATTAAATTTTTGAATTGCAGTTAATGAAAACATTTTTGTGCCAGTATTTGCCTAAACTATGCACCATATGGGTTCTATAGTTACGACCACCCAAAAGCAGAAAACCATCAACTCTACAGACTTCAGGATTTTATTTATCACAAGACATATTGTCATTGTGACTTTCTCCAGATTATTCTCCAGATTTTGTAATTTGTTAACAAATAAAAAATCTAAATGATCAATAAGTTGGAAAACTCAGGTTGTGTTAAAGCAAATCCCAGCCTAAATGCTAAATTTATGTAAAAATCCCACATTTTGAGAAATTTTCAAAATCAGTTTGACGACATTTAAGTCGCAATTCACTCTGGGAAAATATACAGCAGCCTCAGTATCAGCTACATCAATCAGACATAACATTATGACCATGTACAGGTAGACTGATGACAACATGGCCCCTGTTAGTAAGTGGGCAGTAATGGGCAGTAAGTGAAGAGCTGACGTGTTAGAAGCAGGAAAAAGGGCAGGCGTAATGGTTTGAGTGAGTTTAACGACGGCCAAATTGTTCTGACTGAGTCAGAACAACCTGGTCAGCAGAGGTCAATGTCTATTTGAAGTGGTCAAGTCAAAGGAAGGAACTCTGGTAAACTGAAAGCTAAATGATGCACAAGATGACCAGAGTGATCCGAGTCAACAGATGAGCTACTTCAGCCTGAAATGTTGAAGAAGTAAATATATTTTTGTTCTTTCAGCAACTGGCATGTTGCAGAGTCTTTATACTCCAGTTAATGTTTATTAATTTACTAAATTAGTTGGCAATTATAATGAAACTTAGTCTAAAGTTATGCAAAACAGCAAAAGTGTTTCTTTATTGCAAAAACAAACACTTCATTTCATCCACAATATTTGATTAAGTTGTAAAGAAATAGGTTTCCTTGAAAATTTAGGAGGCCATAAACAAGCATTCCTCTGAGATTGTGATATTATATAAGCTTAATTTATAGTAATTCTATTGATTAAAATGTAGAAACTAAACTAAAACTAAATACAAACTCAATACAAAATACCGCAGCTTCACATGAAAACCATGGGTGATTACTAATTGGCAGATCAATACATAATTAGGGCAGGAAGTCATGATAATATGCCTGAACTGTACATAAATGTTAACATGAACAGGAAGTTTTTTGTGTATGAATTCACACCGAAAGTCCTAGAAACCGACCAGGAACCTACATGAGCTTAGAAAGATTTTTTTTTTCCTGAGGTGGAGAATCTCTGCAGTCTCATTCCAGTGAGAATGAGACTGCAGGTTGACAGCTGCAGGTTTAAATTTGGTCCTGAGATGAACAATATGACCGGGAAACGCGTCCTTCTAGAAAAACAGGGCAGAATATTTGTGAAACTTTTATCTCAGCTTCACCTCATCCGGTTTGTTTCAACTTTCATTCACAGCTGAGCAGCAAAACGGCGCAACTTCACTGAGACCACTTTATAGACTGAATGAAGTGAGTTCACGTTCTTTAAACGGAACCACGTGATTTGGACTAAAACTAGCCCACATGTGCAAAACAAAGCATTAATTTCACATTTCCTTACCTCTGTGTCCAGCTGCACCAGCTCCATTGTGGGCCATGGCTCCGCGATTTGTGCAAGAGGCATTTTGGCAGGAATTTGATTCTTTACTCTTAGTTTCCCCTGAGCTGCTGGAGTGTGACTGTGCTCTAGTCAGAGTTGTCCGTGTCGCTCTTGTCAAGTGCAAGTTCCAGAATCTCCTGGTTCAGGTCCCAGCAGAGCGCAGATTTAACAGGACTTTGTTCTCCGTTCAGAGCAGGAGAAGAGAGGACGCGCTGCAGCAAGTAGCTTTCCTAAACACTACCCCCCAGATCTGATCTAATTTTGGAGCCTGTTGGTCTGCTTAGTTGCTTTGCTGGGAGCGCAAACAGTTTTTCCTTCCAGGGGAGCGCGTCGGGGGAGTTGAGGCGCTGCAGGAGAGGAGCGCAGCAGCAAGCAGGGGGGCTAATCCAGGCTCCCTTAATTACCAGCGCGGCGCACTGAGCCTAATGTCACACCGAGGAATCACAGTCAGCCTCTTTCGCTGTGTCTCTGGCGTCTCCGCAGTCGACGTCGTCTCGGATCTTTGCGTCCTTCTTGGTGCTTTCTCCCGGTCAGGAAAGGAGGGAAGGCTTCCCGGCAGGACGCGGAGCGCTCGCAGACCTCCGTGTGTACGGCTCCGTAGTACGAGCACTCTCCCAACTCGAGCTGTCATTGGCAGATCCAACCCCCCATTTCTTGCGCCCGTTCCGCACCGGCCCGTCAGCGCCACCCTCTGGTGGAGAGGAGAACTGTAAATACGTAATGCAGGGTGGAGAATGCAGTTAATGAACGGGCTGCTGCCGCTTAGGCTCCATGTTACTGAGTCGATCAAGTCCCTTTATTTACAGAGGCATTTCAATAAATTGGAAAATTAGTTTTATCCCTCAGTAATTCCACTCAGTTCAAGTGAAACTCGTAAATTCAAAGCTTTTATTTTGATGACTGTGCATTACAACTAATAAAAGCCCGAAAATAAATTAAACAAGACCAGTAAAAATCAATTATTCTTCACATCACATTCAACTCTGCTGATTTTATAGGTAGTCTTTGACACCATTTGTTAGGAAGGTAAACCATAAAAGAGATCAAGCTGTCTGCTCAAAGTATGCTGTATCCAATCATATTAACTCAAAGCTTAGTGGAAGGAAAAACGTGGGGTTGAAAAATGTGCACAAACAGGCGTTGAGTGCATTGTGATGCAAAGCAACAGCCAGCCCAAGATACTTGCAAATTAATCAGCCATAAGACCAGTGGAAATATAACACGGGCAATGAGTAAAAAAAAATAAAAATTAGAGATTTTATTGGCCTTTATTTGATAGTGAATTGACAGGAGAGAGGGTAATGGGAGAAGGGGAAGACATGCAACAAAGGTTGCCAGGCCAGGAATCAAACCTGCGATGACAACGTCAAGAACTCAGGGCTCCTTATGTGGATTGTGACCCTGCACCACCACCGCACCCCGAGGCCATGAGTAAAAATGTCATCTTTGCTCGAGTAATAATGAGTAAAAATGGTGTGAAAGGAAGCCAGGGATCATTAATGTTGAAAATGTAAACCATTCTTTATGGGCGTATCATTTAAGCTGCAGGATGAACTGCTAAAAAATATATCAACACAAAAAAAAACTTATTGGCTTTTTCCAAAAAGAAACAAACCTAGTTGCTGCTGTTGTTGTTGTAAAAGGACTTTGTGAAGTATGTTCAGTGACCAATGTTAGTCTTCAGTTGTAAAATACTCTGCAAGGTCCAAAACAAATTGACACCTTGATTAATAGGTAAGATCTTCCTATTGTGTGACTATCCTTCATCTAACAATAAGTTATTTAGCCCCAGCTGAGGTTCTGCAGATGCCAGGAAGAGAGATTGAACTGGTTTAAGCCATTCCTGAACCACAGAAAAACATCAGAAATGTCTTACTGCACTAAGAAAGACATTTAGAATAAAATACAATGTGTCACTGTGTTCAGTATGAGCTTAATTTCTTATTTTTTGTGACACACCTGCACAGAGAACACATAATGATTACATAAAAGGTTAAGAGAAGCCAAAAAAGCTGAAATATCTTTTGTGAAGTGATCACAGAGGACCAACAGAGCAGTGCTGAGTGAAACTGACTTTTCTCGTGAGCTGCTGCTTCGCCCCAAACTGTATTTTTGGTTTTTGCGCAGATATATATAGTGCACAATGCCTTTAGACTCCCATCTCCAAAAATGCTCCATGAGGTTGCAAAAATTATATAACATTCTTGATTACACAATAACTGTGATGTAAAGGAAGTTAAGAGAAACGGGTCGTGATCGGTGCTGTTCTGATCCGGCTCTGCTCTTTTCATTGACAACAGCTCTCGTGGAAGTCCTTGTAATCTCCGCTGACATAATGCGTCCCATCCACCTTCCCCGCTTCATTCACCACCAAGTGGATTCTGCTCCTGGCCATCTTTGGTTACTATTGGCAACTGAAGGCCATTCAGCTGCCTTGCTTTGTCGCTCTGATTAATTTTTGATTCAGATTCAGATGAAAACGGTATTTCAGGCACAAAAGGGAAACATGAATTGGAGTAATATAATATGTGATGATTGGCATCTAAATGAGCTGAAGGTGTAAATGCAAACTGTGGCTGCTGTTTTCACTGAGCCTGTGTATGAATGCCAAGCCACTGATTCCTGTCTGACATTGCTGTAGCAGGTGAATCACACTTACTGTCTACACTGGAGGAGGTGGGAAACACTTCCTTTATTATGTAACAGCAGCGTTTGCTGTGGGTTTTGGACTTTGCATCCAAGCTGCTATAAAAACCTTATCTTTACACTTCGGAGACTGAATGCCACGTTCATTCATGTATGAATGCCCACACAATGGAGGACTGGGGATAAATGCAACTGACAAAAAGACAGCATGTAATTCTGTGACTTCTGAAACAGAGCCGTGTAACAATAACATGAACAGAAGGTTTGAGCACCGTTCTTTCCTGCCAACACATCATGTTCAGATAACTGTGATTCCCAAAGCCACATCAATCCTAAACATCATTTTTCAGCCGTCAGTTTTTTCCTCCATGATGGATTATCAGCTGCGGGGAGCTTCGAAGGCACCTCCAAATGTAATGTGTTTTTTATTTAGTGCAGCCACACCACTGTTATCCACTCCTCTCTCTCATCCTTCCAGCTCTCCACCGTCTCTTTTCTATCTCCATTATTCAGGACAATCGCTGTTTTCTCCTCTGTCATCCACATGGAGAATATAAGCAGACTGATATTAAATGTTTATGACTCCTACCAGCACCTCCAATAAAGATCTGTCTAAGCAAAAAAATATATAAAATAGTCATCTTTCACTGGAATACAATATGATATACCAATAAAAATGTTTTGAAAAATCCAATATTTAGTTTGAGTAAATTTATTCCATAAGGAAAAAAGTTCAAAGTTAAGAAATAATTGTTCTTGTTGAAAAAGTGCTCAGATTTATCTTGCCACCCTTGCAAGATGAATTGGGCTGTGGGCCTTTTCTCTAGCAGACACTGGAAACATAGGAGTGCATGGAATCTATTAAATAAAACAGAAATTCAGGATAATAATCCAAATAAACTCAGAAATTTCGACTCAAACAAGCTTCATACGTAGACGTTCCCGAATTGGAGGTCAGAAAGATCATTACAATGTTTACAACAGCATCCATAAATACAGCTTTCCCAGTTATATTGAATCACATTTACAAATGTGAAAGCATTTATAGACCAAACTCAGAATGGTATCCAACTTGGGGTTCAGTGCCTTGCCCAAGAACACATGAGATGTGACAGGAGGAAGCTAAAATCAAACCTACAACCTGAATGAAGACCCAAGTTTGCATTTCAGGTCACCAACTGAAATAGGAAGCCATTAACTCCTATACAATTTGTCTTGATTCTCATCTCCCTTCACTTTCCCATCTGGGATTTCTCTCATGGAGTTGGATTTCTGCAGTAGAATTTTTTAACCGAGCCAATTACTAAAAATTAGCAAAAGTTTTGAACAATGACATAAATTTTCCAAGCCGTTTTTTCATTTTAGTCTGGGAATGGCAGGAAGTGAACGAAGCCATTCAGTCCACGTTGGCTACGCTTCCAAATGCTGTATTGACATTAGCAGCCATTTTGTTCGGCTCATCACTTGACAGTTTGACACATGTGCTCTTAGAAAACAACCAGAGTGACGATGGAAAGGTTTAGATTAATGCATGATGTTTTAAAATGGTCTACTTAAAGTACTGACCTAAATCCAATTGAGAATCCAGGAAAAAACTTAAAAATGATGTTGCATTTTGCAGAGAAGAATGCATATCCACTTAATATCTCATTCAGTCAGCTTTCTTTTCAATATCTTTACTCTCATCAAGGTTGTAATTTGTAGATTCAACATTTCTAATTACTAATTGGTGGCCACCCTACAGTGCAGATGATCCAAACAGAAATTATTTTATCTGTACATCTCTTCAACCTGTGATGATAAAGCAGGCATTAAGGTGGGGGAGGGGTGGATGGCTGATTTCAGCTTGAAATGAGGCACCCAGGGTGTGCCAGATTTCAACTGAAGGACTTTGAGAATGGTGGTGATAACTCCTGCTTATCTGAGCTGAGAGAGGACACGCGCAAAAGAGTGAAAGAAACCAATTATCTGCTGAAGGAGCAGTAATTAACCAATCTGTGCTGAATGGCGACAGAAGGAGGTAATGTAATTCTAAAAAGCCTGGCTCTTTGCCATTAAGACTTCAGATGCAAGCAGTTTCTTTGCATTCCAAACATCAGTGCAATCATCACCCACACAGAAAGTGCTAATAGGACAAAGAGGCTGCAGATGCGTCGAGATGGTGGGCTTACGATTTCATATAAAAATAAAGAGGAGCAAAAGCTGGTAAAGAAATAATATTCTTGCACTGAAAACAAAGTTTTCCAGTGTTTTTGTTTTTTTTCTTTTGTATTTGTCATCACGACCAGATCTTTTTTAGAAAGAGAACAAGAAGCAACAAATTCATCTGACTCAGAGAGCACTGTAGAGCAAAAACAGCATGTCGAGGCTTGACTGCGTTCCTCAGGTATTTGGGTTGGGCAACAAAAAAAACCTCAGGAAGCCAGGAGTATTGCCTTTGAAAGCACCTGAGATACAAACTCAACTCTGCACAGACAAACAACAGTAGCATATTCTCCGGTTACTGATTATCCTGTGTAGGAGTGGAGAAGCTAAATGCTAGCTGTCAGCAAGTCAGTACAGGAAACTCGCTCATCCCTTCACTCATTTATCACACACTTTCTTTATTGCAGCATAAGACCACAATGTGTCACTTACTGATGTATAAATATGGCTTCTGCCCTGATCAGGCCTCTTGAGCTTCGTTCAAAAACAACAGCAGGGGGTGCCAGATATCTGAGGGCAGCACTTTGATGAATACGGCTTTTTGATCAGGCCATGCCCTTTACTGCCATAAGAGAAACTGTGCACTGAAAACTTTGTGAGACACGGCTGTGAAACTTATCACATGACTCTAAGACAGCATGCAGATATTCACTAAATCCCCTTTATAGCCCTGAAACCAAAAAGCTCAGGAACAGAGGAGCTGACAGTTTGAAGGTGTTAGAAAACAGTATTTAGATGCATTACATAACTTTTAAAGATTTCACCTACAGATGTAAAATCAATCAATCAATCAATTAATGTTTACTTTTAAGTAAATGAATGCAAAATGAACAAATAAATAAATACAATGAAAAAAATAATCAAACATCCTGAGCAAAAACAAGCTGCCATTCTGAAAAGATTAAATTCACATGATCAAACATGCAAGAATTAAAAGAAAGATATGTATGCATAATAATAATAATAATAAGTATTATTATCATACAAATTACTATTATTAAAAATTAGACAATCATTCAGCAATACAAATGGCTCAATATAAATTCTCAGCAAAATAAACAAACTGTTAAATATAAGCATAGATTAAAATAAAATAATAAAACTGGATTACTGTTTTAACTCAGCTAAGAAAAGTCAGAAAATTATCAATTTAAACTTATGTAAACTTAAGGAACATGAAGATAAATAAAATAAGACAAAAACCTAGATCAAAGTCAAATTAAAAGCTTATTATGCAGAAAGGACATTTCAAGATCAGACACTGAACCACAAGTTTTAGTTTTTCATATTAGAATAAATACCTGCAGAGTTCATGTATTAAAATGTGGAGTTTTATGGTAACCTTCACAATATTATCAAGTATGATGCTGATGACATTGAAAACTTTCTTTAAGCAGTAAAAAAAATGTTGAGTCAAGAATGAAATATTCATAAACTTTGGGCAAAGTTTTGTCATCTTAGGAGCCCAGATGTCAACAGAATTCAAAGAGTGAATTTAGCAACGTTTCTGGATATTTCTCAGGAGAGCAGACTGGTTGGATAAGAGGATTAGGTCAGCTGGTACTTTTAGCTTTTCTTTTGTGATTATTTATGAATAGAGAATTTCACTCTGCGCTCTGTGAGTCACAATGTGCTGAGGATTCACACTGAGCAAAGTTCCTGCATTAGAAAGCAACAGCACAGATGCATCTCAGTAATGAATCTGCTGCACCATTTGGGGACAAAAGAGGAAAAACTGGCAAATACCTGATAGCATCATTAAAAGTTTGATTTGTTTTATTATTTAAATTAACAGTGCAGATAAGATTCAGCGTCATTACACATTATCATGTATTTCAAGTGTTTGTCTCAGTTAAGGTGTACAACCGATTGTTTAAAAAATTCACACTAAATAATACCAATAAAGAGGACTTCTAATACAGATATGTCATGTTATGGCACGAATGGAGAAGACTGCTGATTTGACAGTTGCCCACCAAAACAGTTCCTTACACTCTCCACAAAAAAGTATGCCACAAAAAGTCACCACTAATTAACTGAATAAAGACTGCTTTAATATACATGGAAAGTGTGTGGAAAAAAGTAGAGAAAAAGGTGCACAAGAAACACGGATAACTGCAATGTAAGCCACAAAACTGGCTGTTTCTCAACAGCTGAATCAAAGCTTACTGATGGAAAGTTAAGCAGAAGAAAAAAGCATGATAGAATAAAAATGAACAACCCACAAAGACAACCATAGTCCTTCAGAGATTGTCAAGAAAAGTCATTTCAAGAGCTGTGTGTGGAATTGAATGGGAAGACACCAGAAACAGCATCACATATGAAGGTCAGTATTAAAGCAAACTGGACTTCCTCAACATAGCAGAACCACAGGCTGATGTCCTTCATGCAACCTGATGCTATCAAACACTGAGGGAATACTCTGTACAGCACATGGACAATACAGTCCAGTATTTAATAACATTTTTGTTTTTAAAATTATTGATCTGGTCTTAGATTATATTTTCACAATCTTAGAAATTTGATTTTAGGTTTTCATTTATGTGTAAACCCAAAAAAATTCTGAACTAAACGCATGAAATATATCACTCTGTTAATATGTAACCATCATTTTAGAACATTTTCACAAATTTATGGAGACGTAAAGAATTTTTTCTGGTAGTTTTTAATGAATCAGTATGGAAACAGGGTTACGATTTATTTATTTTCAGCCATAATTCCGCAGCTCAGGCGCTGCTGTTGTGCGTCATCTGCTCACAGGCCGCAAATCTGCGCCGTTCTTTCTCACGCAGATTCCTCAGCCTGAACGCAGCCTGATTTCTGAAGGCAGTTATGAAGTTGTGCAGGTAGGCGGGGGTGAAAGGTACCGGAGGGAGGGGTCCTGCGCCCAGCGGGGCTTGACAGCTCCGTACTATTGGCTGACACTAGAGGGGGAAACTCTACCTGTTACCTGAGAAAAGGAGTGCCATTCGTCATCATCCGATTCCAAATCAGGATCAAGTTTTCCTTCCTCCAGCAGTCCGGAGAGGTAGAAGTCGGCCAGGACCGCCGGGAGCTGAACGAGCGACTGGAGCAGGACTCCGAGCATGGAGCCTATCGCGGCGTGGAGCGAGGAGAGAGTCACCAAGTGGCTGCAAGGTGAGGGACATACTACCCGCTTCTTCTTTTTTTAAACACTTGATCCCCTCGCAGGTACTTTGGATCGGGGCGGTTACGTCGAAAATAGAAGCAGCACGCAAATCCTATTGGAAGTGAAAGGTGGAGGTGGAATGAGGAAGTGAGAGAGAGAAGCCACAACAGTGCAGCTCTGATCAGTGTCAGCAACTAAACGTTTCAACGGGGTAAACAATGGCCTTCTGTTGTTTTCCTGCTTATTTTGTTTGACACACTGAAACTAGACGAAGTTCTGCAAAAGAAAAAAGGGGAAAAAATGAAGGAGAGGGGATTTAACCACAAAGCTCAGCCTGGATTAATCCTTTCCAACACAGTTACAACACAGAGGAGTCCTCTGCTTCTCTATGCTACTTTGTAGAAAAGTTCTATGTTCGTAATAAAAGTTTTTCTGAGCACTTCCAAAAGAAATGTGTAAGCCATTTTCGTTTACTTTTAAAAATATACATTTTGTTTTTACTTCAATTTGAGCAAAAATGGGAATCAGAAAATAATCTCTATAATAACAGCTTTCTGCTCTTGTCCGCTGGTATTTTGACAATTCACCTTTTGAGATGAACTCCAACTCTTTGAGGTTGGAAGCCCTCTGTCTCATCACCCTAAGCTTTACCTCCCTAAACAGATGTTGTCATTACTCCCAGTCAGAGGAAACATGCTGCTAAAATTAAGAGATTACTGGTGGGATTTGTTCAGAAATCCTCACAAAGGGGGCATCCTGAGTTTCTATAAACAGATTGGTTGAAAAAGAGCTTTGCTTTTTGGCTCGGCTCTTTCTTCTTCGTCAAAAAATGAAAAACAATAAACTACTAGCGGTCAGTTAAATGACCGCTACTACACAAGTGATTGTTGAATGATTTTTTTTCTAAAGTGTTGCAGAGGTTCTGATGTGTTTGGGCCGGATGTTCCAGAGTTCTGGTAAAGCCCATCCAGCTCCCTATTTTATTCTGCTCCTCGGTACATAAAGGAGGATCTGCTCACCTCACCTTACTGACCTGTCTGTGGGGTGCAGAATCAGGAGCTCTCTGTCCATTTAACACATTAAAAAAACTGTAAGATCTTGAAAATCATTTTAAAATGAAAAGGGAGCCAGAGAAGAAGCTAAAACCATCATGATGTGGTAATGATTACATGTACCTATCAGACGTCATGATGCAGCATTTTCACCCAGTTGGAAAGAAGAAAAAACAGTTAATGACAAATATAGCACATAAATATTATATCAGTTTATATTTAGTTAGTTTGAGAGAACTGAGTGACATCTGATCTTTTTCTTTTTAGCTTGTAACTGTAACTATGCCAACAGAAAACAAAGTGGGTCATGGATGAACCCCTGGGGGATCCCACTAGTTAGGAGTGTGATAAGAGTATGAACATATACACCAATATGTATTGAAAGATATTGCTTTCAATACATATTGGTGTAAAAATCTATGTTTTTACACCCATATGGTGTAAAAAAATATATGATTATTCAGCTGACTTTATTTAAACTTTAAACATATTTAATAATGCTACACTGCCACAAATCAAAACTCAAGTCAAGTTAATAAAATCCTCCAGTGTTTTTTTTTTTTTTTGTAAGTAGTGTGTGATTTTGCATTTACTTTTTGCTGTTGATTTCATATATTGCATGTGAAAAGCCAGATTTCCTTTCAATGTGACTTTTTCAGTCCTGACCTCTGTACATGAACCAGAGCGAGAGGCTTTTTTCATGCTGGTACATGCATGAGATTTCCTGACACTGGAGAATTTCCATTTCTGCCCCGGATCTGTTGGTAGTAAAAACTAAAAAGCTTTCATGACTTCCAGGTCTGGATGCTCCCATTGATCAGTACCAGGTGTCAGAGTGGCACTTGTCAGGTCTGGACCTGCTCCAGTTGACGTCCCAGGATCTGGAGGCGTTGGGAGTTCAGAAGATTGGACACCAGGAGCTGATTCTGGAGGCTGTGGAGAAACTCTGCTCCCTGGTGAGTGAGAATACACACCTGCATGTGTGTGCGTGTGTGTGTTTGGTTACAGTGCATGTCTGCAGCAGCATTATCTGTCTCCAGTTCTGTCTCCTTTGTGTGTTCCATGTTTGGTGAGGGTGTTGTATATTTTGTGATATGACAGCATGCTGATTTCCATCTCTGCAATGTTTTCAGATCCTGCCGTTGTTTACACAGTCGTACCAGGAACTGTAGCATAATCTCTTAGAAATCTGGCCAGCACACCCAGAACCACCGAACTTCCTGACATCTTGGCCTTGCCTTAGTGAAATATGTGATGTTTTTACTCAATGTGATTTCTTAGTACTTCGATCTAACATTCCAGCTCCAGCTTTTCAAGCGTTTTGTAGTAAAAACATTAACTGTATTATTCATGTCAACATCAGATAAGCACTTATGCTGAATCGTTTGCCAAAGCATATCTAGAGAACTGCTGTGTGTCCTGGACAATATTTGGGAATGTTTTTGGCGCCTTTTGCATGATTTACTGCATCAGTGCAGCATGGCCTGGAGGTGAACATCAGGCTCTGATGAAGTGTTCAGGAAACCCATTGTGCTTTAAAAACAGTCTTCAGCTCCTCTATATTGTTGACTCTGGTGTCTCTCCTGTTCTTCTTAACGATGCTCTTCTCGACAGTACTTAGATTCTCCTTAAGGTTTAGGTGTTTTTTGGCAGTGTGAACTATATCACTATGTACTTAATGAATCTACATTAGGGATGCACCGATTAACTTTTTTCACTTTGTATACGGATACAGATGTCTGAGTGTTAGTATCGGCCGACACAGAAAGTGCTGAATTGACTTAAACATTCCTTTTTTAAACAGAGACTGATTTACACATCTATCTGACAATTCTGCACCAGAACGGCACAATTAAACACACCAATAGCTTGACAAGATGGGTCTAACATGGAGAAACAACACAACTTTAATTTGTCCAGTCAGTGCAATCAGGAGTATAACAGTCAATGTAAATAAATAATAAAGAAACGGACAAAACAATAGATCTTGGTCAAAATTTAAAAAAAAATAAACTTGCAACAAATCTTCTTTCAAATGGTTCAGAAAGTGCAATTAGAAATTCTAAATATAATTTAAAATAAATAACAAAGCTTAATGTCATTCAGAGCACAAAGCATAGAATTGAATGACTAGATCTGCTCTCAGGGATCGGTTATATTGTCATCGATACCCAATCTATTCTTTTTAGATACGAATATTAATATTGGATCAGTGTATCTCTAGTCTATATAAACTAGTTACTGAAATAAATAACATTTTCAGTTATATTCCAATTTAATCAGATACATCCACAATAAGCCACATTCACTCTTCTTTTAAATCTTTATCTTTTTTCTTTATCTAGCTGCATAAATACAATCTTTAGGAAATTTGGATGGAGGCTTCAGTGACTTAACAAATGAGCTGTTTCGTGGGGAGATTTGTGTTCTTCCATTATAGTCTTTGCTTCAGTATAACCTCTGATTCAGCAGCTCTGGTGACGTAACAGCCTGTAAACATCAGACTAAGATGGCTTAAACTCCTTGTTGCTGAGTTCTTTAATTAACCGCGATACAGATTGAACCTGTAAGCCTGGAGTCTGTGAATGAGGAAAGCTGCTCCTCTAGTAATTCCTTTTTTTCCCCTCAAACAGACCTTGTGTGTGGGTGCTTGTGTCTGTCATGATGCTCCATGAAGCTCTTAACACTGCGCTCATTCATAAAACCTCCCCATCAGATGCTCACATGGCACAGACAGAAACACTTTCAAGTGCACAGCTACATAATTAACAGCTTCATAAAAGATTCATGGCCACTTGTTGACAAGCTTGTTCTGGTGGCTGGATGATGTGTACCAACAAAGCCTGACCAGTATGAAGCACTTGACCCCGAGATGAGTGGTCTGTAACAATCAAACACTCTGTTTTAGCAGCTCTGAAGAGCCATGTTTCATGATGGGATGCAGGAAACTGGAGCGACAGACAAATGAATAAAGGCTGCTGTCTTTCTGAAAGACTTTCATTTGATAACAGGGCAGTCTGAGGCTATATTTGAATTATATTTTACTAGATATAAATCAGTCCTGGGTTCTGATCTCGGCCTGAGGTTTTTCTGGATGGTCTTCCTGTGCATGCAAGGATTCTCTCCTGGTACTCTGACTTCCTCCCACAGTATGAAAACATGATTGTTAGGTCAACTGGGCTCTCTAAAGTGCCTGCAGGTATGAGTGTGTGCATTTGTTATTGTTTGTCCTGTGTCTGTGTGCTGCCTTGTGATGGGCCTGTGATCTGTCGCCTGTTTGCATTAGCTGGGAGCAAAAGAATACTTATCAACACCACCATTGTTATCACAAACATCTTTCTGGAAGAAATATGAACATTTAAGAGGCGGTGGAGTCCCACCACAATCTGATCCAGAATCTGTGGAGGGAGATAAAGATTAAGGTGATGGAAATGAGGCCTTCCTACTGCAAAGCCTACAAGCTCATTACCAAAGATAAACCATCAAAATATCAGTGGATACATGCAAACTGTTGACCGACAGTTATAGAAGCGGTTTGATTATTCAAATGCCAAAAAGTAATTTTTGAGAATTGTATAGATAATTTTTTTTATGCCATTAAAAAAAAAAGCTAATTAAAACGGATAAGTTACCTTTTTCATGACTTGTATACATTTTCCATTTTCTATCAGAAACAAACTTCATGGTTGAATAAGAAAATTTTAAAATCTAAATCTACCAGGGTTTTGAATCATTTTGGGCTTAACTGTAAACATAAATATGCATTATTAGGATTTACACCAAATCCTATTATTAATTTAGTTTTCATTATGATTTATACAGCTCCGGAAAAAAATAAGAGATCACTTAAAATAAATTGTTTCTCTGATTTTACTCTTTATAGGTTTATGTATGAGTAAAATGAACATTGTTCTTTTATTCTATGAACTTCTGACAAATTTTTATTTATTTGTAGTAAATGAGAAATGGTCAAAAATAATGAAAAAGATGCAGTGCTTTCAGACTTCAAACATTGCGAAGAAAACAAGTTCATATTCATTTGGAACCAACAATACTAATGTTTTAACTCAGGAAAAGTTCAGAAATCAATATTTGGTGGAAAAACCTGGAGGTTCTCAGTGGGGTTCAGTGCAGTGGGCTCTTCATTTCTCCCAGAGCTATATTTGTAGTCTACTGTTTTCAATATTTTATTATATTAATGTTTTAAATGTAATCTTATTGTTTAAGTTAAAGAAATGTGCACAAACTTTAAAAAGGATTTATTTTACTAATTTTTAAAAGTTTTTCATTGCTTTGTTGTCGACAGTGGATGCATAAATTATACTGTTTCCACGGCAACAAACGTCCCAACCTGCTTTACATTAATACATTTATTTGGAGCATCTTAACCTCCTTTTTTTCCACAGTTTTTTTTAGCTCAAAAGTAACTGAACTGTTTTTAATAGTTCATTGCTTTCGTTGTTGTACGCAGTTGCATAAAAGCTGCAATATGAAAATGTCTGTTGGGCTGAAAAGTGGAATAATACTCTGATACTTAAGCTTTCTGTGGATTTATTCAAACCAGACAGCAGAAAAGACACAGGAAATGAGAGAAAGTTGGAGATTTGCTTTCAACATATGGAACTTGGCCAGAAACAAACCACAGAGTATGAAAATGTGACTCAAAAACCAATCGCTGTCCTCTTCTGGAGGGGCTGATGACAGCAGGGGGTGGAATGTCCTGCCTGGTCGTTACGTGTGTGTGTTTTTGTGTGTGTTGTCTTCAGACTTATGGCATGGGAGGAGAGACCCTGCGCGGTCTGACAGAAAAGCTGCGCGTCGTTGCCCACTCCCTGTCGATGGCCATCCAGGGCGGCTGGCGCCACAACAGCTACGATGGACGGAGCGCCACCAAGCTGCCAGCTGGCGTCCTGAAGAACGTCATAGAGCTCATCACTTCTGCCAGAGGCCTCTTCTGCTTGCTCAACAGGTTCGTAAAGAGGAAGTCCTGAGTGCATCATTATGAAACGTGTTTTATTTAACTTAGATCACTTGGCTCTATGTGTTAGTTGTGGGTTAAACTGAGTTACCTCAGTGGGATTCTCCCCTCATTTTAATTCTGACTGAATGTTTTTGCATAAAATGCTTTTTTTTCTCTCGCTCCCAATCTGTCTGAGCTGATTTACATCATGATCTGTCTTTCCAGATACCAGTTATCCCAGCTCAGCAGATACACCTCTACTCAGAGCATATTCACCCACTGTAAGAATCTGAGAGACATCGTTCACAAGGTGGGTGTGTTCATGTGTTTCCCACATCAGTTCAGCTCAAATCTGATATTTCCAAATCCTTTCAGCTCGACTCTGACTTTTCGTACAAAATTCAGAGCTAAAAAGACAAAACTCTACTGTGTGCTTGAGGTTGGCAGACTTTTACAGCGACTTTGTTCCTAAACCCCCCATCAGTTTTATCTTAAAAGGAACTGCTACGTTTTCAGTCGTAATGTCATGCATGATAAATATCCGAAGAGGAACCACAATCGGTTGGGTGTGTGCCAGTTTGCTTTTTAATTCTCCCAGTTAGACTAAACATGAAAATAAGAAGCACATGCACACTCGTCCGTTCCTCAGCCTAACTTTTCATACGCAGTTTTTTTCATCTGTAAATTCCTGACATATTTGAAGGAAGGTTGCACCTCCATGGGGCTTTGGTAAGAAAACAAAAACATTTAGCTGCGTTTGGTTTCTGTTTCCTCCGTTGTGAAATGCTTGAAAGAAACAGGTGAGGAAGGAATAATCATAAGAGGGTACATGAGAAGAGGGTGGAAAGCGCTTAGTGGTTGTTGTAGCAAAGAGGACAGGCCTGGATATGTAATGCTGGCCGCCGGAGGGAGGGAGTCAGAGAGCAAGGGAGGAGACTTAGAGAGGGATTGCACTGCCTCTATCAATGACTTCTAGCTCATAGGGGAGTGAACACCAAACACCGAGCAACAGGCAGCGAGAGGCTGTATTCTCAGAAGTACAATAGGAAAGAAAAAACAAGCTGACGGAGGTGAAGGAGAGAAGAAAACAGACAAGACGAAACCTGAAAGAGTCTGGAGCTGAGACCCGGTTTTTAAAGGACTTTAAATATATCCGGCTCTGGAAACCTGCCAGCATGACAGGTACTGTTCTCACCGCTCTGATTGGATAATTCGACACAAGGTGATCCTTCCTTTTCTGCTTTTCGATGCAACACTAGTTGTCTGCCTCATTAAGTTTAAAAGAGAAGTGATTTTAAATAAGAAACTCTATCTCTGAAAATGACAAACGAGCTGCTGTCTGTGTAGCAGAAGCATCGGCTCTCTGAGCTGCGGGGGTTGGTCAGATCAGAAGTTAAACTCTGTGTTGGTGTGTTTTAACTGTGAAAATATCCTAATGAACCTTGGGAAACAGCGAGTATGAGAATGAAAGGAAGTGTGGATAGCTGAGTGATGTAGTGTGTTGACTCTGAGAAGATGTTTTTTTTTTTTTTTTGTTTTGCTCCTACGCGATGAGCTGGCCTTGTTGACGGCTGTTTTCATTCATTATTGGCTATCAACACACAGGGGAGAGTGCTTAGTCAGTGAAAACTAAGCTACCAAAGCTTACCATTTTTGGTGTGCACAGGTTGTCAACTATTTTTATTTATAGGTGACTGTTTGACTGGTTCCCTTTTTAAAGGCGCCACTTATGTGCTGAAAGCCAGAGAGCATAGAGGATATTTTATTGTTTGGATGTCAATGCAGCTGATAAAAAAAAACTGGCATTGATTCTGTAATTTCAGGTCTCTGGATTTGACGCATCACTTATTTTGTAAGAAATATTTAACATGTTTTAAAAAGTTCCTCAGAGGCAACTTAATAGCTTCAAACTTATTTACTGCTCCTTGCAAATGTTTTCATATGAAGGTGATTGGAAAGGAAAAGTGTGTTGTTGGAGAATATTAGAAAACAAACAGAATCATAAAAACAAAAAATTGCGGCAGACAGGTCAGGGAAAAAGCTGTGGAGAAGTTTAAAGCAGAATATAAAATAATATTCCAAAGATGGGACAACTGCAAACAAGACATGGAATCACTCCTAAGCTAACAGGCTGAGTGAGGACAACCTTTAACCTGAGAAGCAGCCATGCTAACTCTAGAAGAGCTGCAGAGAGCAGCAGCGCAGGTATGGAGATGAATTTACACACTAGATATTTGCAAAGCTTAAGTTAGCTCAACTAGGTTAGTTGATGTAGGTTTTGTGGCTCTAAACAAATAGCAATTAGTAGAACTGGGAGAATAAGACGACTCATTGAATTGTAAAAGTTTTTGACTCGAGGTTTAGATCCAAGCATTTTCCTGTGATAAAAGGGCCTAGTGAAAGTTCAGACCTTAATCCAAACTGAAAATCTGTTGTAAGACTTGGAAGTTGTTATTCACAGACACTCTAATCAGATCTGATGGAGCTTCAGCTTGTTTTGCTCAGAAGTTTGGTGAAAAACCTCAGTCTCTAGATATGCAAATTTGGTGGAGCCACGACCCAAAACACCTGCAACTAAATGTAGGAACGAATGGTTCAGCTGAGCGCTAACAGAATATGGCTAACTTTTACTTTTCCGATTATCTGTATCATTCTCCTTCCACTTCACAATTATGCACTACTTGATGTCGGTGTGTCACATTAGATTCCAATAATGCCTAGAATATAAGATGTGAAAGATTTTTATGCCTCCTCCTCACCAATCTATAAGTAAGAACTATACAGCTGAGTGTCTTTGCATACTCATGTGCATTTCCCTTCACCACACAGAGAAGTAAAGTCATGGTTGCTTAAACCTTTGCTTGTGGCTAATTGACTCTGGTGTCATTCCCCGCGTGACATTTGTGTTGTCAGGGGGCCAGGCCCTCAGCGTGACGTCTTCCACAGAAGCCGCACCACATCCTTCACAAAAGAAAGGACTTATTACTCCTTTCTCCACGAGTGTATGTGCATTTCAGAGTGTATTTCTTTCTCCCACCCGGGGGGCGATCTGGGTCAGCAGTCAGCTGGTGTTGCCAGGACCAACACTTAACTTGTCAGGTCTGAGTTTCACTGCGGCACAACTTCAGGCAGCAGCCAAAGTTAAAGAGATTGAGGGCAAATAGAGAAAGAGGTGAACTCTCAGGTATGTGAGATTTATTTGGTTTCTAGAAGAGAAAGTAAATAATGTCTGTTATTGCACTTTTGACGAATGCAACTCCAGATAAAAGCAAATAAATTTATGAAGGTCTAAATACTTCTAAAACAAAACAGCTATGAGAGCTTTGCTTTTAGTGTGCAGTTTGGGTTACATAATGCTTCAGCTTGACAGGAAATATATAATAATGCACTAAAACACAATATAGCTGTCACTGGCTAGCAAATATTAACATGCTTCACCAAAGCGGATAACTTATTAAGAGGACAGAAAGGAGAAAATCCTCATAAAGAGGTTAAAGAATTGAGCAAGACTGACAGTTTAAAGACTGATCTGTCTGAATGTTATTTAAGATGAAGAAAAAGAAGGGAGTTCACACAAGGAGAGACGGAGGGTGTAATTTCAAATGATCGCAGCAGGTGTATTTATGTTTCCTAATCTTTTTATAGCACGTCTGGCTAGCAATATGACACATCAACAAAGCAAGTTCAAGAACTGAGCTCAAGCTGTGTTGGTTGGTCGAGATCTTTGACGTTCCTGTTTGACCTCCAAAAATCAGCAGGAACATTTTTTATCGTTTAGATATATTTATTATCTTTGAGTTTAGGGCTGGAGAAAGTGGCTGTGCATGTTTTTTTTTTGCTTTCTCAGAATGTTTCTCCAACACAGTGATGCACAGTTTCAGAAAAGGGTCTGTAAACACATCAAAATTAGCCACAAAAGTGGCCGGATGGATTTCGAAACACAGCAGCTGCGTCTCAATCCACCACACAACTTCCATCCCATGCTTCGCATTTCTTATCTGCACTTTTGATGTTAGCTTAGTATTTTAGATTATCTCTGGGGATGAATAATAAAATGTTGCGCATAATTTAAATATTCTTTAGTATAATTTTAAATTATTCTCTTAAGATTTAACATCATACTTTGTTTGCACTGATGCACTGCAAAAAACCAAAATCTCACCAAGTATTTTTGCCTAGTTTCTACTGCAAATATCTTAGTACATTTGAAATAAGACAAAACTAACATAAAAGTAACTTTTCATCAACATATGTCAGCAGTTTGTAAGTAGTTAAATCTTAAATATACATAAAAACACATTAGTTTCACTTATAATGAAACATTTTTCCTGTTTTAAGTGAAAAAATCTGCCAGTAGGACTAGTACTGTTTGTATCTGTATTCAAGAATTACTGACTTAAAACAGCTTATTCATCTTGCTGAAAAGTTACTTTTAAGTTATTTCTGTCTTAATTCAAGTGTACTAAAATAGCAGAACTAGAAACTAGACAAACATTTCTGCTAAAGACTTTGTGTTTTTGCAGTGTGTGAGCCTGATTCCTATTTCAGCCTGATGAGTCTTAGGAAGTATGAGAAGTTATTACGTTTGTTATTAAAGCTAAAATAATCATGAGCAATCTTCTAATGGTAGATTTAATTGGAGTTACAGAAACATTAAAGTGGAATGTTGAAACATTATAGAAAATGTGTTGAAATGATTGGTGGTGAGGTTATGATTTTACCATCACCGTTTAAAAAAATATAACACTTTCAAAGGTGGAAAATGTCCAGGTCAGAAAGAACTTTGCTTGTTCTTGCCACTTTAAGCAAATTAACAAATTTCTTTGTTATTGTGGAATATAAATTGGAGTCAAAACTTCTAAAGTTGGGAAGAGGGAAGTTTGATGACCAACACCAAAATCTAACCCAACAGAAGAAAGAATATACCAAGAAATACTTGATCACTGATTATATTTAGCAAAACCTCCCTTCTGCTCAGTATCAATGAATCACTCAACTGATATTGTATGTCCAATCTGAAACCGTATTGTATTTTAGACACATTAACTCAGAGGACATTAGAAACTTCTATCTTGGTTTGTGTGACTCGCTTGATGACTGTGAAGTTTTTGTTTCCAACGTAGAGATGAGTTTTGCTCTAGTTTACGTGGAACTAAATATGGCTCAGCTGCAGAGTTCCTGTACCCTTATGATACATCTTACATTTTTAGGTATGTGTCCTATAAAAAGTTCAGATGTGGTTTCTTTGTTATAATCCCTTTGACGTCAGATAAATGGAAAGGCTTGAAAATGGAGCATCAAAATGCTGGAGGCTGTTGAAAAAAATGAAACACTTCTTCACCACACCTCATCCCTTTTTATGCCTGATACACTTTGTCTTTTTGTAGACCGCAGACTTTCTTTCTCCAACAACTTGCATTTTTAAAAATTTATATTTTGTGTTAGTTTTTTGGAGGTACAAAATGAAAGATTTTTTTAAGATATGTGTTGCAGTATAGATGTAAAAAATATGCAATTTTGTCTGTGTAATTTGTGATGGTGAGCATCTGCTCCCTATTCTATCCAGTAATACATCAGTTTGTTATTAAAAGGCACCGATTTGATCCATGTCAATAAATGCATTGAAACCTCTTCTCACCTACTTCATAATGAACCTTTGATCATTTTCATGGTCACCTGTAGTTTTTGACACTTTTAGTAAAAGTCCCTGGTTTACTCCATTTGATTCTCCAGCCCAGCTTTCTGACCAGTTTCCTTAGAGAACAGAACATCCGCCTACCTTGGATTCTTTTTAATGTGCCATTTCCTGTTCTTCCACTGTTAAAATAAAATGCAGAACAGGTTCCACTGTTATGGGAAAGTCTCCTCTCCTGTGACAAATATGCTACATGCAGCAGAGTTATGTAATTCATAAAATGAAAAAGGTGTTGGTTAGTGAGAACAGAAGTGATACTCTGCTGGTTGGTAGGCAGTGCAACCTCTTCTGAACTTGACCTCCAGACAAGTTGCTGTTTTAATATCCGTATTACTGTAAGACTTGAGCTGGTTACAAATAAAAAGACTTGGCAGACTTAAATGTAAAATAATTTCTATTCAATCAAGAAGTTGGTTTTCATAAGATGCAGCACTTAAATCTCTGAAAACATAATAAATCAGTGGAAAAGGAGAATCAGTTTACAATTGGAATCTTCCTATTTGTGGTTAAGTATTTATGGAAAACTTTTGTCTTTTGTAGACTTTCCTTTTTGCAGATTTTATGTAGATTTATTCTTTGTCGAGCATGTTTATTTATCTAAAATATCTGGTTTCCTTCATGTTTTTTTTTTATTTTTCCCAGCTTCAACACATGTGATTTGACTCACTGAGTCATCAACAGTCCAATGATATGAATGAAAATTATTTAAAACATCTGAACAACTTTTTGTAACAGGAAAAGATGTAAAAACCTTCACAACAGCAGGGCTGAGGATCTGGGTTGGGCAGCTCGGCGCTACATCACAGGCAGAAATGAAAGCAGAAGAAGTGCACACATGTGAAAGATTAACCCCTAACACAGTTTGAGCTGCACAATAATTTACTAAATGTCATAACTTTGTGGGTAGTGCTTCTTGAATGATACAGAATGTACTGAGTACATTCTTCCACTAGATGTTTAGGTGCAGCTTGGTTTGCCACAGATATCTCTTCTCTTCCCACAACTTCTGACATTTTCAGTTTTTAGATATCTTTGGCAGTTTGTCAAAAACGTGTGTTTTTCTCAATCAGAAAGTTTTCAACTTCAGGAATGTTTACTGTGTTATTTATTGGGTTTAGGATGAGAGACTGCAGCAACAAATGCTTGTTTTGCTATTTGCCTCCAATATGGCTGCACCCAGTTTGATGACATCATGTGAAAACACAGTTTAGCACATTGTCGGTTGCTCTAACAAGCAGATTGAGCATGCTAACATGAGCTAATATGATATTTTGTCTGGATTAACTGAGGTTTCCTTTAGCCTTTTGGTGGCAGTTATTGATTGCAAAAAATTAGGCTATTATAAATCATAATAAATTACAGCAAATATGTATTTTATATGAAAGAAAAAAATTAAAAATGATTTATTAGCATGTTTTGCATACACTTTTCAGAGCCCAAATCTTAGCTCAAGATGCTAATATATATTCACGACTCCCTGAATACATTTTCTTTTTAACTCAGATTGCTTACTGTTCTATTTTTAGGCGTCCTTACGTTGTGAAAAGTGTCTGACTAATCAAGCAGCTGAGCTGAGTAAGCCTAACAATTAACCTGACTGTTGTGATGAGATTAGTTTGCTCAAATAGGCACCAAGTTTAAAGTTTCAACAGCTATTTTCATCTGTTGTATTACTTTTAAGGTGTCAATCATTTTCACAGGTACACAAGTTTTCACACTTGAGTAAAAGCAGAACTGGGCTGATAATGATACTCCTCCTCAGTCTTGTGTCATATGAGTTCTCAATTAGCCCAATCCGTTTGTGTTCAGTGTTGATCCCTCGGTACATTTCACAGGGATTAGTTTACCATCCGGACCTCTGTGCAACTCGTCACCCGGCCCCTCAGATTAGCTCTGGGCATTAATATTATCTGGTGTGTTATGCTTTGTGAACATCGGCCCCATCCTCTTTGAATTTCTCATCATTCTCCATTATATGAAGCTGCTTCTTCATTTCTTCTGCTCCCTTTCTGATCCCAGCTCTCTGTCTGCTGAACCATTATCGTCACTCGCATCCCAGAAACCAGACATGAAAGCAATTTAGTTCCACTGTAATGACTTTAATAACTGTGTCATTCAACACTGGCGCCTTCTGAGTGAAACATTGTTTATCAATGTGAGATAGATGGAGTATATATACTGCAGATTAAGTGGGAGTGTGTGTGTGGGTGTGTGTGTGAGGATCTATGGATTTTGAGGTCAACCTGTAAATGTAGGGGTGCTCCATCTTTGCTCTGATGCTGATATTGAATGTCTTTGCTGTTTAATACCAAAACCTTTCTGAATTTTCAGTTTTCCTTATAAATTATTCACTCGTCATAAATAAACTGTATTGCTGTTGAGCATTTCTTATCCATTTGATTGGTTCTAAAGAAACTATTCCTCTATGTATTAGTAATCATAAACTGCAAGGCTCCAATCAAAGCTTTACAGTGCCTCCAGAAGTAACCATACGACTTGAACTTTTCCACGTTTTGTCACTTTCCACAGAATTCAACATTTGTATTTGTATTTTTTGTGATAGACCAAAAATGCAGTTCATAACTGTGAAGTGGAAGCAAATGAATTAATTTTCAACATTTTCTACAGATAAAAATCTGAACATTCAGTAAAACATCTATCACTCAACTGTGAGTTTTTGGGAGTTTGTTTCTGGCTGCTTTGCAAATCTAGAAATAGAAAACTTAAGCCATTCTTTGGTAAACAACTCGGGATCATCACATCTGATGTAAAGAGTCTGGACTTTGACTGACATGAATATGCTTTAATCCAAATCATTCCATAATGTCTCTGCTTGTATTTTTTAAATTGTTGTCCTGCTGGAAAGGGACATTTTTTGAGCAAATATCTTTGTACACTTTACATAAGACAAAACTAACTTACAAGTAACTTTTCAGATAAAAAAAAGATCTAATTCCACTGGAAGATTATTTCACTTATAGCATTATGATTAAAGTGAAAATATCTGCCAGTGGATCGAATACATTTTTTGTCAATATTACTTGAAACAAGCTCCTATAACTTGCTGAAAGTTTCCATGTAAGTTAGTTTTGTGTTGGTATCTCATAAAGCTATATCTATAAAGCTAAAGTTGAAATAACAGTAAATAATGCAACTTAGAGAGTAGTAGAAGAAGAAAAGTAGCAGAGTGAGGAAGAGCGGTCTGTTTGTTTCATTCAAGTTTTCATGGGCGTCAGAGTAAGAGGGGCTGAATACAAATGCATTCCCCACATTTTTTCAATTTTATCTGTAACAATGTGTCAGTTTCCCTCCACTGCACCAGCTTGCCCTCTTTTGTTTTGGTCCATCTAATAAAAGCTTAAAGATGAATTGCTGTTTGTGGTTGTAACATAACAAAATGTAAAACAGCTGCAGACAGAGTAACTCAAATCAGTCCAATCAAAAGTATGATTGGATATATGAATCATTGCTATTGACTTCATCAGACAGCTTTCAACTGGTGTGTGGCTTTTTGCTTCCTGACTCAAGCTGTGAAGAGGAAATGGGACATGGGTTTTGCCTCAGTTTGTCCCATTTCCACAAATCAATGGCATTAGCATATAGACCAATGTGTCATTTTGTGACTCCTCTGCTTAAATCCTGCTGTTTCACTTTTCCAACAGGATTCCACGGTCTACGAAAAGGAGAAGGACATCATATCTGTTGTGAGTTTGTCTCACAGTTATGCTTATTCATAATTTCAGCTGATGAAACTTTTGTTTCACTGTGCTTTAAATGAGGTATTTTTAGCTGTGTGAACCGGTGTCTCCTCCCAGTAAGTGAAGGTGTGTTTTTCCCACATTAGTGCCGTCAGCTGGTGGAGGTTTGTGATGAGATCCTGAACTCCAGCTCCGACTCGCTTCTGACCCACACGGCTCAGCTGGAGAGCGTCAACCTGGTACCTACTAAACCCAGTGATCAACTGGTAAAGCTTATTTTTTTTACCTTCTTCGTCCTTATTATCTTCATGAATGTAAGAACGTTTTTATTCCATGTTAAATTTGTGTCAGCCACAATGAGCTCTCATGGGTTTGCTCCGTTTTATTTTAATGTTAGTTTTTATTAAGGCTAAGACTTCAATGTATGCTTTCATTTAACACGTTAAGAAGAAATGTGAAAAGTTAAGCTGGTAATTGAATTAGCGTTTAAATAAGCTAATATGAGATGAATCACGTAATGTCATGAGTTTGGTGCTGGATAACAGGAGTAAAAGCTAAATGTTTATTATTGCTACATAGTCCCAACATTTAACCTGTAAACCCACAATGAGACATACTGAGAAGATTCAGAATAAAAAAGCTGACCATGTGTCAGTTTTGATATGCCAGCAAGATTTCAATTCAGAAAGTTTTTTTTTTAATATATATATATATTTTTACTTTGTTTCCTTTTAGTTAATTATGCTTTCACCATTGAGAAGAACGGATTCATGTACAGGATTTAAAATTCATATTTCCACTGAAGTTTAGTGACTGTAAAAACAAAAATACATTCTTGAATATTTTTAATATTGTCATCTATACTTCTAGTCAATGTTCTAGTTTATACTAAATTGTGCTAGAAATATTTATATATCATCATAGTACACATTCTATGATTTATTTATTGATTCAGTCACAAACAAAAATTGGAATGGGTAAACTTTGCTAACCACTATTTGATTAAAACAGAATTGATTGTGATTAATAAATTACAAATGATTTAATTAATTTGATCTTTTTTATTTCATCCCACCCACGTTGATATTTAGTAAAAAATGTCTAACTCAGAGTTTATCAGTTTACTCAGCCTCTTATTATTCTTTTTTTCCCTCCAACTGATTATGCTAATGTTTTTTTAAACACTGACTTGTTTAAAGCTTATTTTTAACCCTGACCTCTGCTGGGGGTTTCCTCATTTGGTTCCTGTCAACTGATCCTTCATCCAGCTCAACGTTCTTCTCCTTGTACCCACTTTTAGTTCCTAAAGCCTAAAGCCTCCCCTGATGTTTGGTAGCTAAAGCACAATGTTCTTTTTGTGCTGCCTGTCCTGCTTTTGCCATGAAGTCTGCACATTTGGTTCAGTACTCACAGCTCTCCTCTGTTCCTCCGTGCTGGTTATCCCACTAATCTAGTATCCTTTTAGGATTCATTTCTAAAGAGCTATTTCTTTCATACATCTCCCTCTTTCTTTCCCTTTGTGGACTCAAACCATTAAGTAAAAGTCTTATGAGATGGTGGATGCATTTTCCCATCACATCTTGTCTTTTTAAACATTGTTTTTTTTCTACATTACACCACCTCTGATGTTGTGCCTGCATATTGTTTACATGTCCATGAATGCAGCCTTGCTTCTGAATGCTAAGTTCATTTTTCTGCTGATCCACTGCTGCACAAAAGGAGGACTTTTACAAATGCACTTAGCTAGAGGAGACCGTTTGTTAATTACAGCTGACAGCAGGTAATTGATTAGAGCACCTCACCGATAATGAAGTTGGCGCTCTGACAGATTAAGAGTAATGGGAACTAAAGGCAGGGGGAAAGGAAGTGAGAAGCAGAAGGCATTATGGTTCTTACAAAAGGGCTTTACCATGTGTGACGTGCCTCTGACATAACGTGTAAATCTGAAAATTAAAGCACTGAATCTTTTTCAAATTTTGTGTAAATATAGTTGTAGAAATTTTGAGATAGAATAAAGAAAAACAATAAAATTATGTCAATACTTTCTAAAGTTAGTGCTGAATTTTCTGGAATTTGGGACATAACTAAACACTCATGTATGTTTGTCACAAAGTTTTAACCTTAGAAATATTTGACAAAATGTTATTCTGGAAAACATAAGACAAGGAAAACTATCCCAATATCTTTTTTTCTGTAGAAAATGCAACAGTTTTAAATTAAAAATCTAGTATCTGTTTCAATATAAACTTAAAGAACAAATTAAAAAAAGTAATAATAGTATTTACTTTCTGAGTTTCTTATAAACTAACACTGAATTCCATTAGCATTTGCAGGACTTTATGGATTAATAATGACGCTTTTCCTAATCAGCAATATATTAACGTATAAATCCCATTAGTGCTTCTTTAAAAGTGAAAACATGCTTGGTAGCAGCCAGAAGATAATGCAAATCTAATTTCACATTATTGTTTGTAAAAATGCTTAAACATTGGAGACTCCACATCCTGCCTGTCAGGTCTCAGCCGTATTACCTGTCCTAATAAATCCTAAAGCCTTTTTCATTACTATATGTCCTATTTCTCAATTAGTTATTGAGTTGTTGTATTGCTCAGCACTAAACTGAACCTCCATAAATTGCATTTTGATGAATTAATATATCTTTGATAAATTGCTCAACATACATCACAATCATTCTGAGGTCATTTGGTATTTGTTTTTGTTGGTTTGTTTTTTAAAGCATTTTCTGTTGATATGTTGCATAAAATCTTCATAAAATCCACTGAAGTTCTGTGTTTTATAAAGCAATGAGGACAGACAAGTTTATATACTGAGGAAGAGGAGTAACTGACCAAGCAACAAAGAAAACTAATCAGTTGAGAATGGAAAACAGTGGTGCAGCAAAGCAGGCTGACAGGTTGAGGAAGGGTGGAAGAGGAGCAGCACAGAAAACTAATGGAACAAAGAACTAAACAAAGGGAGAAACTACAAAACAGAAGGGAATCTAATCTAAAGAAACAAGTCCAAAGGCACAAATGTTAAATTACACAAAGTAATAACCAAGCATGGCAAGATCCAAAGAAATGATCCAAAAGAGAAACACAAATAAAACTTAAAGTTCAAACCCATACTAGTCATAACACGTTAAAGATTGTTACAAAATGTGGGGGAAAATAACAGGAAAAGTGTATATGTAGTGCTTTTTTTAGATCAGAATGTCAGAAATACAGGAATGAAACACTTTTTAATCCGTTGATATTTCCATCACCATTAGATATGTATTGATTGTGTAAATTAACTTGTGATTAGTGATGACAAGTTGATGAACAAACATCGATATTTCCACAGAATCCAATTATAACAGCAGCATCATCGTTATGTTGCTTCTGTCCAAGCTGTTTGTGCAGATTCACATTGTGCAGACTCACAAGTTATTTTATCTTTCTGAATTATGCACAGCGTTATTATTTTTTGTTTCCATTTCTCTCAGGGGATCGAGATAACGTCCACCAGCTCCAGTAACCACTACGTGACGGGAACGGCTGCTGAGGTCAGGTTCACACGTTTACTTTTCCTCCCATTTGGGTGTTGATGCAGCCGGCTAACAGTGTGTGACTCAGTGGTCCTCCTGAACTCTGAGCCAGTGGGGTCAACTGCAGCTAAAGATGTGTCCAGAGGGGTCTTACCCACATTGAGCTACCCGGCTGCCTACATTAGTGCCTTGCTAAAAAAGCCACCGATGTAAGAGAAGAAAACGATAACCAGCAATGTCTCCGATCCAAACTGTTACTCAGTTTTTGCCTCAAAAGAACACTTTTGTTCTTTTTTTCTGCTAGTGTTTGGTTAGTTGTTGTTGTTTTGCCAAACACTTGTCATTTTTGTTATGAAAAGTGAAAATTAACAGCAACACTTTTCATTCTCTGGCCTCGGTGACGATGAAAACAAAAAAACGGCAAAGTGACAGCACAGTTTTCTCTGCTCTGTTAAAGACAGTGAAGCATGACACATTATTTTCAGCCAAAGGCTCATCTGTCTGCTCCAAACTCTACAACCTGCAGGCACTTGCTGCATTGCATTTGTAAACATTACTGCTCATTTTAAATGTTGCGTAATAAATCCAAGCTGGGAATATGAATACTGTCAGATGTTGATTTGTAGCGTTGTTGGGATTGTTCTGTGCTACATTTAGCTGGTTTTGTGTTGCAGCAGCCCCATGTTTACACTGCTTGTTCCTCCTTTTTGCAGCCTTCCACTGATGCCTATTTGCGAGTCCTGTCTGGTGATGAAGTGATCCAAGTCAACGACCAGATAGTGGTGAGTGATGCAGCACGTGGAGTATGATCCATACGCCTGTAGTTATGTTGGACTAAGACCTGTGCACAAAGAGAAAAACCTTCACTGAAATAATCTGTGCTGCTGCATCAGGTCGGTTGGAGCAGAACCAAACTTATTGAGAAGCTGCGGGAGAATCCCAGTGGAGTGACTCTGATCATAAAGAGGATCCCGGGTTTGCTGCGGCGCAAGCATTCGATCCAGATCACACCTGTGCAGGTTAGTCAGGTTTGCTTCACACCAAGTTCAAGTTCAAATTTGATTTGTCTAGCATATTTCAGCAGCAAGGCAGTTCAATTTGCTTTACGTCACAGAAACACACAAAATAACCAAAGTCATAGGACACATAGTCAACAACGTTACATTTTGCCGTCGTTACACATCAAAATGTTGGTTAATGTTTCATTGATTATGTTTCAAAAGCAACTATAAATAGGATGGTTTTAGTCTAGATTTAAAGGCTCAGTGTTTTGGCTGTTTTGCAGTTTTCTGGAAGTTTGTTCCAGATTTGTGGTGCATAGAAACTGAATGTTGCTTCTCCACATCTAGCTCTAGTTCTGGGGATGCAGAGCAGACCTGAACCAGAACCAGAACCAGAAGACCTGAGAGGTCTGGAAGGTTGATGCATGAGCAGATCTGTAATTCAGTGCAGCTCTAATATTGATATGCATCAAACCCAAACCAGACGTCGCATATTTAAGGACATATTTATTTTTCTCCTATCACTGCTGATATTTTGCAGCTCTAGCATTTCACTTATGAGACGCATCTTTGGAAAAAATCTCGTCACCACTCGGGATCCGTTTCCACCAACACTTACACTCGTCACCATGTCGACTGTTGTTTGTTTATGATCACCACAGTGAAACGCTGCATCAGTGAACAAGTTCACGCGCACACACTGTGCACTTCACACCCCCTTGTGACCATTGCCATGATAATCTGGGATCTAGCTTGCGGCTCAGGCTGAGAGAAAGATGTGAATCGGCTCCGTGTTTCAGCCCATATTGCCCCGAGACGACGCTCGGCTTTCAGCGAGACTTTCACAGACTTTGTGTTTGTGTGACTGTGTTCCTCTCTCATCTGCTCGACCGCAGTGTGTGCAGACAGAACCTGCCATCGCAGTCCACATGACATCCGCTTTCTTAACCCTATGCTAACCTGTAGACACTCACAGGCTTTACTGTGCACACTCACATGTTTGGATTTCATTTGTTCGTAGAAGGAGGAAGAGGAGAGACGAGCGAGTTTGGAGGAAGAAGAACCGGAAGACAAAGAGGCGAATCAGAGGCACTCCATATTTGAGAGAGTAGCAGCTTCTGTCAGATCCCTGTCATTTAGGTAGGATTATTAATGAGTTAGTTTGTAAAAAATATTCATACACATTCACCTTTTCTCTTGTTGCCATGTCAATAACACAATACCATGTGTTTTGTTTGTGTTTTATGCAAAAAGATCCCCACCAAATATTAGCATAAATGGCTGAAGGTTTAGCTTGAATTTTTCTTCAACCTCTCTATACTCTGTTCTGATAACCATGAATAAAATCCAGTGCAACCCTTCAGCATGTCAAACTCAAGGCTTGGGGGCCAAATCTGGTCCGCCACAACACTTTTAGTGGCCATCTAGACTCAGGATGCTGAATTTCTGCAATCAGTTCCTTCAGATTTTCACAATTCTATATTCGCAGAAAATTATGCAAAATCAACATAAATTTAAACCGTGAGTTTATTTAAAATTTTCTGCAAAAATGGTAAAAAATTATTGAGTTTAATTGATACCAATTCATACCTGCAGGTGGCGATATTTCTTATTTCTACAACACAGCTGTCTCAGTGTAACTTGATGCAAAGTTATAATTTGTGATCGATATGAGAAGTAACAAAAAGTCACATTGAACGTCAAATTAAATATGAAATTCCTTGCAAATATTCCCACATTTGCACCACAAAATCAGTGATTTTGACTGCAAAAAAAATCCTGGATGGACTGATCAATGATGTACTTATCTGATGCAGAAACGGCTATTTATCAATATTTTAAGAGTTTGTTAATTGGTTTTATCAATACATTCTGGCACAACCAGCCTTGGAGAATATGAAAATGAGAATGACACTCGTGACCCAAGAAGTCACTTATGCCACTTAAATCCAACTAATCCGTGAAGGCCTCAAAGGTTTCTTAGCGGAAGAAACCGTATCACGAAGACCAACAAACCCATCAGTAAGTTCTGTAGAAGTTTAAATCAGAGTTCAGTTACAAACCTTTAAACGTCTCACAGAGCTCTTTTTAATCCATCATCTGAAATTGGAAAGTGCCAAGACATGGCAATCCAGCTAAATCTGAGAGTATCAATCAGAGAAGCAGCCAAGATGTCCATGGTAACTGGGAAAGCAGTGAGATCCGCAGCTCAAGCGTAAAATTCTGGCAACAATATTTTGGTCAAATAAGACAGAAAACTATCTTTTGTGTTTCATCTTTGAAAGGTCATATTTGTCTAATACAAAAACCTGTTTAACGATCTGACATGTTTAAGTGAGTCAAAAAAGCATAAAAGCTCTTAAATCTGTGAGGGATTTTATAAACACTTGTTGCCAAAACAAAAAAAAACATTAATGAATCTGTGGGAGATGACATAAATCTTATTTCATTTCCACATCCAGGTTTGTTTAAAGTTTGTTTCACTAAGTGATCACAGATTTACTGAGTTGAACAGAACCTCCCCCATCCTCTGCTGACCTTTTTAATCTGCCTGAACCCAAAGGGTTTCACGTGACGTCACTTCAAAAAATGCCGTAAATTCCACCAAGCCCACCGACAAGCCGACGTTCGCTGGAAACGGGAGTGAAATAATAGATGAAGATGCCAACCAGCATCTGAGTGAGTTTCAGAACGGTGATGAAAAATCTAAAGAAGAAAAATCATAGGAAAAAGTGAGAAGAAGCAAACATGAGAAATGATGGCTGAGGGAGTTCAGGCAGATAAATGGTGGGAGTGGGAGGTGATGCACTGCAGATCCACATTTCAGACCGCAGGCGTGTAAAGTCATATCTGATCTCTGTAGAAGTTTTGGCTTTGTATCAGTGTCTGTTTAAACACAGCTTCCTTCAATCAGTGTTAAGTCAGTATCATATGACACTTGACTTAAATGACTGCGGTCAGTTCTTCTGACAGCTGTCATCACATGGTACCCACTATTTTATTTGCTTTTTTTTGGGGGGGTTTTGGAAAAATGTCAGAATTTGCAACTTCTTAGAAGTTCCCAAAATCCCCGCGTGGTTTCTAAGAATGCTTCTTGTTTGTGTTGTGCTGCAGGCGGGCCATTCATGGGCCAGAGGTTAGACAGCAGCCTATGGGACAGGAAGAGTCTGAGTTGCCTTCTGACAGGGAGCAGGAGAGGACCGTGACGTTAGCTGCATTTAAGAACCAACCAGGCAGGTTGTCTCCTCGGCCGGCGTCAGGTATTTAAAAAATCCCTCAGTATGTTGGGGATTTTCTTTTATTATTGTATGTTCAGCAATAAGTCAGGATGAATCATCTTCAACGCAAAATATCCCAACAACAATTGGTTCATTCTGTCATTCCTTGTGGCATTTCTAATACTCTGCAGGATGTAGCCAATCAAAACAAAGGAAAAGTGTCAGCTGAGCCCAGTTTGTGTCTGAACACTTTTTTTAAACCAGAAACCAAGATGGTGTGATTAGCAAACGAGCCTGGGCAACAGTGCAAATCTGTTCTTTGGTTACTAAAGCATAACAGAAACAAAATTTAGAATAAATATATTTCTTCTTAAAGACATTCACTAGAATAATGCAAACTAAAATAAACTCAGACTGACTGCACACCTGTAAATATTGCAGGTGTGCAGTTCCTGCCACATGTATTTGTAATTGAACTCAACTCAAAAATACTTTATTAATCTGAAAGAGAAATTAAATATATTCATAACTCATATCCAAATATCTTCAAAGAGTCATGGGTTTTGATGCTGTGGGCAGGAAAGACCTCCAGTAGCAGCCTTGACCTCGGACTGAAGACTGTTGCTGTTTGACTGTCTTTTCATGACTGTGATGCTAACAGCAGCAGAGATGATATTTCATAGCAACTCCACCAGTTGTTGACAAACTCTGCTAATCCACCCCGTTTGCTTTTGCCGCTCCTCTTTAAAACTCTGCCTGGTCGCATGGTTAGAAAGCTGAGCAGAGACGGTTTGAACTTCTTTGATCCTGCTCTGCATCCAACAAGCCTCCTTTTTAACTCCTCCTGTAAAAAACGATGCCATGTTGCCATGGTTACACATCATAACAACTGTGCAAAAGTAAAAAAAAAAAAAGAAAAGTAAGACTGAAAAGCGTTCCAGCTCAAAAGCATCCAAAAGCAGAGGGAATAATGCAATGCCTCAACCAATAAAATAATGAACAAATAAGAATAATAAGAAATGAGTATAAAACATAGAAACGTGAGGAAATATTAAAAACAGAATTGTTTAAATATTATGCTTATGATAATGATCCTCCCTGCTGAAAATTCTCACTTAATTTAAGTGATTATTTAAAACAGTATAATAAGTTAGGTTGTTGATTGTGAACTCGAACTCCTTATTACAGTGGCTGAGAGTTCGAATGGTTCCAGGCGCTCTCCAAGTCTCAGCAAAGACCGAACGCCGTCACCAAGAAGTCCTTCGCCTTTTGAATTTAGCCTGGAAAGAAGCAGCGTCAGCTCCTGCCCAGACATGGTGGGGCACACGGTGAGAGGATGCTTTAGTTTCAGCAAAGTCAAAGATCTAGTGAGAAAACATTAAGATCTCTGTAACGTTTCTGATTATTCTTTTCCAGTCGAATAAGGAAACCAAGAAGAGCTCTAAGAAAGGTAATAATTTTGGATCAATCACAAAACTAAAGTATTCGTACCTTTCAATGCACCCAAACCAGTTTGCGTTTACACCAAAACTGTATAAAGTTTCTTCCATTTCAAAGTTATGCACTACCTTGTGTATTATTTGCAAATTAAGTTTGTAGTTTTTATGTGACATGTGAAAAAGTTCAAGCAGTATGAATACTTCTGCACTGCACTGAATACTAATAGTGTTAAAAGATTGCTTTATTTAACTACAAAATAAACACTTAAGGATTATTTAAGTCAAATTAAAAGCTATAGAAAAAGAGCTTTTTGAAGATATTTTTACTGAATTACTATTAGATTAAAAAATGGATGAAAAGCAACATTAAAGTTGAAAATATGTGGTTTTTTAAGGGCTTTTTGATGGTGAATTTACTCATCTTTCCTTTTGTGTTTGTGGTGGATTCCCAGGAATGTCGACAGCTCTGAGCCGGCGCCGAGTCTCCTGTCGGGATTTGGCTCATCCCGACTGTGACGGCTGGCTCTGGAAAAAGAGGAAGGAGAGCAGCGTCTTCATCACCCAGAAGTGGCAGCGCTTCTGGTTTGTTCTGCAAGGACCCAGTCTGTACTGGTATAACACACAACAGGTAGGGGAAAAAACTAACCGCTAAAAAGAATGCACTTTTGGCACATTTAAGATTGTTGATCCGATTTTTGTATTTTCTTCAGGATGAAAAAGCTGAGGGTCTCCTAAATATATCCAGCTACAACTTAGAGAGTGGTGGAGAGCACAAGAGAAAACAGTTAGTATTCCTTTCATGATGGATCATATTGCAAACCTGCAACATTTTTCTTTGACGTTGATGGATTTGTGGTCTATGCATTTGAGGCTCCAGAATAAATCGAGGTTTTATAATCTCAGGTTCTTCTTGTTATTTTGGACAAACTGAAATGTTTCATCATTTTACAGAGGAAAATAATTAAGATTTGTTTGGACCGCCACTGTGTGTTTCATGTGACCCTCATCCCTCCATCTTTCTTCTGCAGCGTTTTCCAAATGACCCATAAGAAATTTCAGAACTTCTTCTTCGCCGTTGACTCTGCCACCGACCTGAGCAAGTAAGCTGGAAACAGAACATCCAACATGACTTTTTCTTTTTTACTTATTTGTGTTTATTGATAGGGTAATGTCAATAAGTAGAAAAATTTAAAAAATATTTCATGCATGCACTCTATTACCTTATATTATTCACTCACAACAGCATTTGATCATATTGCTTTGGGTGCAGATGCACACTGCCCCCTGCTGCTGGAATTAATGGTTTCTCTTTCTCCTGCAAAAACAGATTCAGTTTTTTTTAACGGCCCCTACAGGTGTGATTTCCTAGCAGCAATAAAACATTTTTCTTAATATTTCAACCTACAGTGCCTTGCAAAAGTATGAATATCTGCTGTTTTGGTAATTAGTCAATGTTACAATCAGTAAATTCACTGTATTTAGTGAGGTCTTGTGTCTTAATCACAAACCAAACAAACAAAGTAGCTTATAACTGTGAAATAAAAAAAAAGTAATACATTATTTTTGCACTTTTTCACATGTATTTGGGGCCCGATTTGTAAAGCTAATTGTCTTGTCAACACATTCACTGAATACAAATGCACAACACAATTTTCAGATTTTTTGTTAAATTGTATAAAAGCCCAGACTATCACACTGTTCATCTTTGTGTTGGTTTGTTAAATAAAATCTCAATAAAGTCCACAGATGTTTAAGGCTGCAGCATGATGAATGTTAAGGGAGTGTGAATATTTCTCCAGTGCACCGTAACTTTTGATATAATAATATTTATTTTTCTTCAGGTGGATCAACAGTCTGATTATAGCCATACAGAAACACAAGAGGCTCCAGAAAGGTCCAGATAATGAAGAAGGTAGCCCAACACTTTTCTATTTACTTTTCTAAGCAAAAAGCTTTTTTATTCCATTTTCTAAATGTTTGTTATCTGTAGCTGTAATGCTTGGTGAGGCTGCAGTGTCAGCACCGGTGGGAAAACACATAATCGTGTTTCTGAATTATGAAATGTTAACCGTTAGCAGTGAAAGGAGCCTAATTGCTGTTGCTGTGGTTGCCAGGCAGCTGGTTGATAACAATAATGAAAAACAGCGCACACTTAAGGTAATGTCATTATTTCAACAGCCTTGTAATGTTTTCACAGAATGTTACAGCGAAACTGAATCGGAGAGCGAAGCGTCTCCTTCAACTCGCAGGAAAAACAAGGTTGGTGCAATTAAAAAGCGTCAAAGCAGCAAAAATAAATGCGGCTCGACCTGCTGATGGTGTTAATGTGTGTTTCTGTGTGTGCAGCAGAAAGTTCAGTCTAACACTCTGCCTCGACCTAAGGGGAAAATAAACAAGGCGCCGTTACCGACTTCTTCAACAGAGGGCAGCAAAGGTACAAATATGCCCTGATAGGACCTGAGCTCCTCACACTGTAAAAACACAAAACCTTACCGAATATTTTTAGTCTAGTTTCTTGTTCAAATATCCTAGTACACTTAAAATAAGACAAAATTACTTTGTAAGTAACTTTCCAACAAGATGTAGGAACTTGTTTTAAATCAATGGTTTCTTACTATTGATGAAAACGTGCTAGTGCCATTGGCAGATAATTTCAATTATTATATGACATTTTGCCCATGTTATAAGTGAAATAATCTGCCAATGAAACCAATATTTTTTTTATTTATTCAAAGCAAGCTCCTATATCTTGTTGAAAAGTTACTTGCAAATTATTTTTGTCTTATTTCAAGTGTACTAAGAAATTTACACTAGAAACGACAACAAAAGCACTCTGTAAGGTTTTGTGTTTTTGTAGTGCAAGTCATTTCACTTTCTTTCTTGGTTCATTAATAATGAAAAGATAGAAGTCATATTTTGTGACTTTTTTTTTTTTTAAGATGGTGGCACCGTGGATGAGATGGGGATGATGTTTAACAACCTGAAGCAAGGAGGCGTTTCTCTGATTGGCCATGAGCAGCCGTTCACGCAGGACCACTTCAGGAAGTCGTTCATCCGGCGCAACAAGAACCCGGTCATCAACGAGAAGGTGCACACGCTGCGGGCCCTGCAGAGCACGCTGAAGGTGAGAGAGGACAGTCCCTCACGTTTGGAGCAACCCAGAGAATAATGATTCCATCAAATGTAGTTTACTTCTTGTCAGAACTTGAATTTACTTCTAAAGATGCACTGATCCAATAGCAATATCTGTATCTTTACATTATATCTAGAATTCCTAATTTGAACCATTTGAAAGAAGGTTTGTTGCAGTTTATTTGTACATGTTAAATAATAATGTTTGTCTTTACTATTTATTTTACGTTGTTTTTATGCTCCTAATTGAACTGACTGGACAGATTTAAGCGGTTTTTCCATGTTTGTCCAAGCTTGTGAAGCTATTGGTGTGTTTAGTGAGCCTTATTAACACAACTTTACCAAATAAATTTTAATTCGGTCCATTTATGTCTGGGTTTAAAAAAAAAAGTTTTAAGTCAATTCAACATTTTTTCGTGCATTGGATCAGAATCGGCTGATACTAAACCTCAGTTGTAATTGGAAGTATAAAAAGGAAGTGGATCGATGCATCTCTATTTATTTCATAAGGAACGGTGTGTATTAATTAATGTGACTACTTTAAAACAACCATGTAAATTATAACAGATTTAGCCACGAAGGCTAATTTTCTGTGGTAGTGCCCTGGCAGGTTGATGGCAAAAAATAAAGAAAAACAAGTCCCACACGCATGGGTACAAAACAGATTATTAAAAGTAAATTACAAGAAATTGTTAATACCACCTCCGTTCTGTTGAGCTTGGGGTGGAAAAACTTCTGCCTGTTTCTTGCAGGCATGTTTGCATTTCAGCTCAGAGCTGCATGAAAACTGAAGCCGCTTTCCTTCGCAGGCGAAAGAAGCCGAGTTGCTGCAGATCAACAAGCTCCTGGACGAGTCGGACCTGACCGCGTCCAAGTACCGGCGGTGGAAGGATCAGAACGAGGATCTGGTTTCAGAAATCGAGAAGCTGGCCTCGGCAGCAGGCGGCAGGGACGTCGCTCCGGCGACGTGCGGCAGGGACGTCGCTCCGGCGGAGGGCAGCGAGGACGTCGCTCCGGCGGAGGGCAGCGAGGACGTCGCTCCGGCGCGGGACACGCCTCCTGAGGACGTCGCCTCGGAAACGGTTGCCACGGAAACAGCCGCTGCAGAGACGGAGGGCGCGTACAGACTGAGCCTGAGCGACGGTGAGCAGCTCGTCGACGCGGAGCCGTCTGATGTTCTCCTGGAGATCCCTCAGGAATCTTCGAGTCCCGCGTTGAGCCCGGTGCTGGAACTCTCTCTGGGATCGCTGTCGGACTCCATAAATAATCAGCTGCGCAAAAATGCAGAAAGCAGAGATGCTGGCGGTCATTACTTCTTCATCTAGAACCTCAGCGGCTCAGTAAAGCCCGTTTATTGTTGCCCAATTTTTCCACGGAGCTGTCGAACAGGAACGCATGTTCTGATATTTACATTCAAGGATCTCTAAACATTGCCGCTCAATCAAAGGCTGCATCCTTAAAGACTTTATTTTCTTGTTATATGAGAAAAAAAATCTGCCAAGTGTTCAGCACATATTTATGAAATTCTGAAATATATTAGATTTTGCATTATTTTAAAATTTCCTTGTAGGTCATGCCTTTTTGATATGTTGTGTAAATATTTTCCCATAATTACTGTTTATATTGGTTAACTCACAGTACCTTAAAGGTATAAATGAAAAACATTTGATGGAGCGTTTCCAGCAGTTTCCAGCTCCTGCTGGTCGAAGCTTTTTCAGCTCTTTTGTCTGTGCTACACTTCACCTCTTCTGTGCGCTTGCTGATGAACTCTTCGTCAGACTGACTGTCTGGATGAGCGGTGAATGAAGCAGTGAAGGTCTCTCCATGCTGGTTTGAAAGAATAAAGAGAATTTAGATCCAATATATGCAAGTATATTTCAGTAAATTGAAATATGATTAAAAAGAATTGAAAAGTGAAACTTGTACCCGGATGGATGCATTTTAAGTGTTTATTTGTGTTCATTTCGGCATACAGATAGTAAAAACCAAAAATTCAGTTTCTCATAAATTTGAATATTACAAAAGACCAATGAAAACTGACTTCATGCTGGATTTCCAAATGAAATCAAAAATGTACTTTTATCTGAGAAGGGGTCTTTGCACCACTAAACAACAGTCTGTTGCTTCTCACATTGACTCTTGCTAAGGACTTGCTGTCCTTGTTCTGGATCTGCTCCAAACTCTTGAAAGAGCTGCTTCACAATCTTCTGTTTTACCACATTTTTTCCTTCCAACAAACTTTTCGTTGATTTGTTTTGATCCAGCAGCTTGTGACAATCCGGCTTCTTTAGCAGTGACCTTTTGTGGCTTATGCTCCTTATGGACGGTCTCACTAACTGTGAAGTCATAATATAATTACTGTATTCCTGCATTGGAAGTCATTTTTTTAATTGGACTCATGAAATATTACGATTTTCTGAGAAAGAAAATATTGAGTTTTCTTTAGCTGTGCAAAAATAAACATTTATTAGTCATTATTTGATGAATTTATATCATAGTTTTAAAATATTATTTAAATTACTGAAAAAAATACAAGCTCCATATTATCAATGTGACTCAGAGCAGTATGACTGACAATCAGTAGTAAATGTTTTGTTTATGTCAGTCTCCATTGGGTGAATTTCAATGTTTATTACTTTGCTTCCTACATCTGTCCTCTAACAACAAAAATAAAATGTTTTTAATTCTCTGCTTAGCTTTTCTTGACCAGAACACAACAAAACCTTCATTATTGTCACGTCAATCAGATTTATGTTCTACAATGGCTTCAAATTTAAATCCAACTAAATAATGACTGAATTCATTTGCTTCTTAGGTTCAATAATTGTTTCTGTGAAAGTAATGTTTGTAATTGTGTTTTCTACACTTGTTTCAAGCCTTATACCAGTTGTTTAGATTTACCAATTGTCTGTTATTTTCATCAGCGTTTTTGTTGTGTCCTCCACCGTTATTGTTAGTAGGGGTGTACTGATCTTTTAAAAGCCTGACCTGCCGATTCCGATTTTGGCTGATACCAATTTTTATGTTGGAGAAGTTGCTAGATGTAGAGACAGAAACGTTAAGTTGGCTTAAGTGAGATGACTGATTTTTTAACTGCACACATTACATTCGGTGGGTCTGTCTCTGTCATCTCATCACTCTAAATTAAAGAAATCAGAATCAATTATCAACTGGCCAACTTATCGGTGCACCTCCTATCATCAGCCAAAACGCGTAATAATCTCACTTTGAAAATTTCAGAAAAATCCAGCCTTTAAATTGAGAACAGTTTGGAAGAAAGTGCCATGTTAAAAATGAGCAGTTTTGTGTAACATGTTTTGAGACATATTGCTGTTTCTCTGTGGCTGATTGTCTTTATTTGCAGAAAAAATGCTTAGTTACTCAGCTTTTAACTTAAATATGCCGCCAGTAATCACATCAGGTCTCATAAAACCTAATACGGATGTATCTAGTCAGCGCCTCCGGGTTGTTTTCTGCACAGCATTGTCTGGAACGACCTCTGCATCTCAGATTTGTGTGGACAGAGAAACATTGGTAGCAAAGACTTGCACATATATAATCCCAGCTTGTCAATATCTTTAGTTGAATGTAAAATAATGATACAAGGTAATGTTATTTTGATTAAAATGCCATCAAAAAGTAAAAAATTTATTTTGAAAACAGACTCATGACATACAGAGAGGTATTTATTTCTGTTAATATTGAGAATTGTGCCTAACAGCTCAAGAAATCACTAATTCTCTAATAAGTGATATTTCAGTTCCAACGTTTAAATGAACTTTTTGATGTTATTCTAATTTGCTAACATTGACATTTACAAGATGTAACATTTTGTTTTGTCCGTAAATGTCTTCATTACCCAAACAAACTTCACAAAGTATTTACTTTTTGTATCATTCAAATGTTTTATTGAATTCACAAAATACAAACAAAAACACAACTAAACAATCTTGATCACCACTTAATCTCATGACTGATCGCCTCCTGGTGACAGTGATAGAAAACTGACATTTAAAGAAACACAAGCACATCATCAGATCATCTCGTTTGTTTTCTGTCCATTTTTGCTAATAAATAACAGGAAATCCAGTGTCTAAAACCATTTAGCATCCAACAGCCTCATCTAAAAACTGCTAACACTGGTTCTCTGACAATGCTACAGCCTTTTTCTGTCTCAAACTAAAGGCAAAAAACTTCACAAATCCATACTTATTTAAGCATCTTTCTGACTGCAACATTTTTTGATTTATATTTACAGTAAACTTTGTTTTGTCAGGATTATTTTACAGACATTTTCCACACTCCCGATATTGATCAGCAATAATATTTACTCCAAATTTGGTTTCCTTCATTGGCAGGTTTGTGTGAAAAAACGTCTGTTTTGTTCACATTTGTGGACTTTGTTCACATCCTGTGCCTTAATCAGGCCCAAAAATATTAATGCCGTAGAACGAGTCTGAATTAACACTGGAATTAATTTTCACAAGAAACAAGACTTTTTTTTGTCTCTTGCTGAATAATACAACATTTTAGAGCCATTGTAGATAGAAGAAATTGTAAATTTTAACAAAAAAAAGTCAGACATTTTTAAATGAATCTCAATTTTTTCAAGAAACATTTCTGAGCTCCTAAAATCAAAAAATTGCCAGAATTAAATCAGAAATTTTTCATTTTGACCTCAGATGTTTTCTATGCGAAACGTGGAAATTTCGGAGACCCAAACAGCGAAAACTTGTGAGAAATAAAAATCTGAAATTTTGAGATTAATCGCAGAAACTCGATTCGGTTTGATTCTGACAAGTATCGAAGAAAATCTTGCTTTTTGTGCTCACATTCTAACAGCTGACTTCATATACGTCCACGTCGGTCTTGCTGGTCATTTCTGGACACGAGTGGCACGCAGGACAGACGGCCTGCTCCTGGCGGGACGGACAGGTCGGACATCTCGGGCGCTTGAAGCTGAACAGCAGCGCGCCGCCTCCCAGCACCTGTAAACAGGAACCCAGCCACCCGAAGTAGAGCGATCCGGCTGGACTCAGGCTGAGCTGGGGGAACTTGGGGTTGTTGGGTCCTTGACTGGGATCCATCCCCAGTCTCCTGAGATTGTGGGTGTAAACCCCCAACCCGGTCAGGCTCAGAAGGCCGGCGGCCACCACCAGGAGTCCGCCTGAAGCCGCCACCCTCCTCAGAGGCAGATCTGTCCAGCATCGGACCCCGATGCAAGCCAGGACAATCCCGATGCCGCACAGGAACAAGGACGTAAGCACCAGGCCTTGCACCAGCCGAACCCGGGCGTCTCTCTGGTACGGGCCGGCTATGGGCCAGCACTGCTTCAGCTCGGACTGCTCCACCTGCAAGCAGCTCTCCCACAGGCCGTCGGAGCGCAGCAGGAGTAGGGCCTCCACCGAGCCGGACCTGACACCCACACCTTGACCCTTTGGTCCGGATCGAAGCAGAGTCCCCCCGATGTTCAGGCGAGCCTGTCCCTCCCGCCACTGAGGGGTGATGGCGGCAGTGAAGACAAGGACAAGTCCCAGAGGAGCGAAGACAATCCCCATCACCATGGAGACTGGAGTTTGCATCATTTGTGCTAAAACTGATTTTTCTTTGAAATCTCTCAAGAGGTGTAGCTAAGCGATGAAAAAGGATTAAACGAGTGCTGGGAATGTAAAGTGAATTTCCCCCAAAACGCATCAAACAGACGATCTGGTTGTTAGTTCATTGGGATGCAGCTTGATGCAGCTCCAGCAGAAATAAGAGAAACAGCTCTGAAAAAGGAAAACAATGAAATCATGATGATTTGTAGAGTTGAAACCAGATGTTTACATACAGAGTATTAAAACAAAACAGCAGGGCCGTCAAACGATTCCAATGTTTTTTATCGGATTAATCAAAGGGCTGCTGTGAATTAATCACAGTTAATTACTTGCTATAAAACGAACTGAGATAATGAGTTCTAAATGTTTTATTAGGGCTGATAACAGGCAGAACAGGGATCATTACTCATGTGGTATTTATCATTGTTTGTGCTTTTTATTTGTTCACAGCTGCATGTAAAATTCTGCTTTGCTATGTTGTTTTATTTAGTTCACATAGAATGTAAATTAGCACAGCATTAAATGTTAATTTTCACTGCCCTGAAAAAAATCACCACCTTTTCAATGTCTTTTGCTGAGTCAAGTGGTTCAAAGATTGAATTTTGCACCAACTATCATGACGGTTGTTCTCTGTCTCCCTCATAAAACAGTGCAGATTGGTTTAGTGCACACCAGGACTCGGCTGATTCAACAGCGTTACACACAGAGTGATTCGATCTGACAGCCGCAGGCGCAGGAGGCAGGAAAAGAACTTGAGGTACCAAGAAACAAAAGAAGGAAAACAGAAGAAGAGAAAAGAAAATTAAGGGGAAGGAAGCAACTCCTAACTCGTTAGCAAACAGTCTGAACTAATATTAGCAGCAGTTGCGTCAAGATAAACGGTGTCTTTCAGTGAGAATTATTGCCTTGTAGGGATTATTTGTTTAAAAAAACAGGGCTGTATTGTAATCATTACATAATTATTTAATGTAATGCTTTAACTGAAAAAAATCTTAGGGAGTGGCCTGGATCCAAAGGCTCCCAACCCGAATGGGATTATGAAAGAAAGCAGAATACTTCTTACAGTAAGACAGCAAGTACAATAGATGACTTTTGTGCTTTAGACATGACCTTAAAAATACTTTACTGCATCGCAAACCCATTTATTGAACCTTTTAGCATCAATACAACATAATAATAGATCAGTCTTAGCAGCAGATCCCTCATCTGCAGGCGAAATTACAGTGGAGAGTAGATTTTGGTTTGAGCGATGTAGGAAGGAGATGAAGTTATGATTTTAAAATGAACAGTGCAAAGATTGTGAGAGGAGTTGAGTTAATTTATTCCACGTGTCAAACACAAGGTCAGATCCGGCCCTTAGCTATTCATGTCTCTAGAGAACTTCAATATAACAGTTGTACCATTTTTATACTGACTATTTTATCAGTGAAATCCAATATGTTTTAATTTGGCTAATTAATAATAATAATAATTGGTTACTTCATAATTAATGGCTTCATCCTTGCTCACATTATTGGTGCAGGTTTGTGGATACTGACGCTCTCTGACAGAACCTGTTTCCTTTCTCCTGGCTGAACATTTTTGTTGTATTTATAGTTTGAACAGATGAAGGTGGCACCTTCAGGTAACTGGAAATCACATCTAAACATGAATCAGAGTTATGAACATCAAACATTTCCTTCCTGATATCCTTATTTGATTTTGTCTTGATGTTACTCACAAGGAAGTAACATCAAATACTCAAATACTTAAATACTCATGAGTATTTAAAATACATTCACCTTTGACCTTTGTCACATGCTCATACGCTCATGACATCATCATCTGTACTTTCCATCTGGACTTTCCGCTATTGTTTAAAGACATCGTAAACAATGTTCTCATTTTGATTGAAGCGATAAAAGCAAAGTATCTCTTTCGTTATTCTGGCATTTAGCATAAATAAAAATGAATTGTATGATTTAACGTCAGAAAGTAATACAGTATAAACAAAGATCTTCTGTAAACTGTTTTTAAAAATGAACAATGTCATACAAACACCACTAGTACAATGTTTACAAAAAGAAATGGCTTGTCTCATACCTCTTCATGAAAACTCTTTGCTTTATTTATCTTCATTCTAAGAGTCAGAGTGGGAGAGAAAGACTGAGTTAGACAAAGATGATAGAAAATGAGAAGTGGAGACACTAAAGAGATCTGAAGAGCAGCAAAAACAAGCAGGTAGAGGAAACAAAGGGGCAACTTGGCTTCAGTGCTCCTGTTTTGAAAAAAAAAACAGGGTCGATGTCTGAATCTGTTGCTAGGATACAATAACCTGGGCAGTCTCAATGTGACAGCTGTGTATGTGGAGCTGTAGTAATGAGACGACCTTGCTGGATCTCAGTCTGCGCGGCCGTGTGTGCGAGCTCTCGTCCTGGCCGTGTTTCTGAGTGCATGCACAGGAGGGAGCTGTTTTCTAAAAGTCTGACGCCTGAGATCCAGGCGTGACCTGGGAGGAAATCTGTTGGTTTAGTAATCACGTCAGGTCTGAGTTCGAGTTAACCTCCAGACAAGGCAACCTGACACTGCAGACATGGTCAATATGGTTTTATGTCGAACGAATGCAGTTATCAGAAATATCAAGACAACAGGAAAGAACACGTTCACACGGGTTTCTGCTGAGACCTCTAGTAACGTTAAACAGTAGGCTGCAGATGTTCCTCTAAACTATTTACTGTAAAGCTGGCTTCATAGACAAGGAAATATATTGCTTAGAGTTTAATATGAAGCCCTTCACCGATGTTTTAAAGTTTAAGATTCATCATTCTGTAGTTACACAGGCTGTGCAGCAAAAACATTTCAGTGTAACAATAGCAGTCATAAAATACAAGACAAAACAAACTGACTCAACATCTGGTTACAGGGGCTCACAGAATTCACATTTTGTTACACAAGCACAAACTTTAATATCTTTTAAAGGGATTGCATGTTATTGGCCAACACAAAATGTATTCAGAAGTCAAATAATAGAGTCCAAAGTGGGGGAGAAGTTTAAAGCACGGTTAGATTATGAGAGAGAATTAATCAGAGATGCAGCCAAGATGCTCTGGAGGAGCTGCAGAGACCCACAGCTCGGCTGGTTGGATCTGTTGACAGAAGTATTAGATGTGTGATTCACTAACCTGGTTTTTGTGAAGAAAGCTGTCATTGCAAGAGAGACGCAAAGAGTCCTGTTTAGAGTTTGATGCAAACTGTGTGAAAAACACAGTAAAAAGATGGAGGAGGTGATCTGGTCAGATGAGACCAAAATTATAAAATGTTTCTTTCTACATCATTGGGTTTAGGTAAATGCATAAAGTTTGTGGTTGTAATAAGGTGACAAAATGTGAAAAATTTTAAGTTGCTTTTGCAAGTTACTGTAATTTACAAATAATCTAGATCTAAGGCTGACTTAAAACTTATTTAAACTAAAGAGCGACTGCTGTTTCTACTGCAAAGTGTGTTCTGTGTGTTGAAGAGTGTTTTGGTTTTCATATCAGCACATCATATTTAGACTTTTGCACATTAATGATTTTTTTCTGAAATATGCAGCTTTGTGACTTTTAGCTGGCTGTAGTGTTTATCTATCATGAGATGCCATCAGAAGTTCAGTGTTAAAATTTTCCATGACAACACATGTCTGCATGTTGAGGAGGTGGAAACATCCACCGCAGCTCAACCAGAAAATACTGAGCCTGGGTGAATTCGATCTTTAAACATGATTATTATTTATTAAACATGGCAGACTGGAAAAACGCTGCTCTTGAAATGAAACAGAGGATGTACTGACGGGTAACTTAAGAAGACAAAAACTGTTTGCATTAGTATAGAAGGACAGAAATGGTGACATTCACATGCAAGTGTGCTGTGATGAGACCCAGGCAGGCAAATAAAAACATGTTTAATGTTTTTAATGTTTCGTTTCTGCCAAGGAGACAAAGTGAAAGAATGTTTCTGTATCTCCTCTGATCTTTTGCCAAAGCAGCTAAAATGTCTCATTTTACAAGAATGAGCTTGTAAAATGAGACATTTTGTTACTGTAGATGACGGTTGGTCGTTCAGAGTTTCCATTCCTCAATGTTAACTGAAGTTGATGCTGCAAAAAATATAATTATAGTCTTTTAAAGTGATCTCATATGAGCAAAAGTACTTAAAGGTCATCTGCATAACCTGAAAACAGCAGAGAAACAATAGCTCTGCAGTTAGTTCCAGGAAATTTTATTTGTGTAAGACATTTACAAATGCACCAATTACAATCACAATCTATTAAAAATACAGTTTTGGTTCTGTAATCCAGGAGCATTGTCCAAACATCAATGCAGACATCACATATCATGCACATAATGTTTCATAAGCATAAAAGAGACACAGCTATTGAGTTTTATAGTAGCATTTACTTTGTTTACATATAAGGCTTTGCTTTAAATATTTGAAAGGTTTCTGCTAGATTTCTTCATTTTCCTCCATGTCTAAGCTTTCATCAACCCTTAGAAACTCACTAAACTCACATCACTAAATTCAAGGCAGCGTAAAACACTTTTGAGTTGTGCAGAAACACCAAATAATCCAGAGAACAGAAAAAGCTCATCTGACCAAAGAAAGGCTCTCTTTCATGTTCTATTTCTGTTGTTCCTGCTAGAAGATGATAGATCTCCTTATTAGCTTTAATTGTAATTTTTAGCTGATAATAGTAGGTTGCAGAGAGTCTATGTTTTTGCTTTTATCTTTCTTTATGTTTTTCTTTAATGTACTTAAATATATACAATAATCAACAAATTCTTACAGAAATATTTGCAATTTATTATTATTATTGTGAAACTGAATGGCTTCTTTAAAATAATTCTCATTATTTAAGCATCTGCATACCTTTATGTTTTCCATCATTTTTAATTGAATGCTTTTTTCTTTTTCGTGAGTTTTGTTGCGCTCCCAGCAGTTGTCTGCATAGCTGCATGAACGCATACCTGCAGCCCTGTGTCATGCTCACTCTATCCTGTTTTGCAGGTTTATCTTCAGTGAGCTGACATGGTGGCAAAGACAGAAAATGACAGACACGCTGTAATTTGCATCAAGACTTTCCACAATTTTTTTTGTTGTTGTTGTAATTAGAGCTCACCCAATATGTCTGATAGGGCAAAGCCTGATTTTATCTGTCAAAGTTTGAGCTTTTTCATTCTCAACAACTCGACTGATAATATGTCCTTCTGAGAAATCAAGCTTCCGTCCTGAAAATGCTGCAACTTTGCAGGATTCCAAGGTTCTTGTTTGCTTTAATGTAGAAACGACAAAAGGAGAAATCTCCATAGAAACTGGTGATGAGCTGAGAATCATATGCACCATACCATTATTGATCCTCTCACCGCTTTGTCTGAAAATGGGCAAGCATAGAGCAGTTTACAGACACGATCACCCAAATGCTGCCAGGGGAGTCAGGCACTTACCATTCAGGAGAGGTTTTGTGCATCTCACTGCAGACTGCAGGCTGCACCGCTGCTCTGGTCTGAATCGCTAACATGCTTCTCTCTTTGGCAACAGATGCTGCAGCCACCTTCCAGTTATCCCCATCGTTTCTTCTTTCTCTTCTACCCAAGCCTCCAGTTTCGCTCCTGCCTCTGTTTGTTTTAATTTCAGCCGTTCTCTGTTCTGTCCTTGTGTCTGTTCCCCTTTTCCCTGCTCCTTCCTTCCCTGTCTGCCTGCTCTTTCACATCTCTCTCTCTTTCTCTCTCTTCCTCTCTGTGCCCCTGTTTCGCCAGCTGAAGTAATGTCTGTGTCATACGCAGATCGGAAAGACTATTGCAATTACATTTTAGTTTCTCTGAGGTTATAGAGCTCTTATTTGAGTCTGCAAAGGCTCGCAAAAGTATTCATACCTCTTAAACCTCTGCTTAAAGATCTGGTAAGTGTGGCATGCATATGCAGTAATCCCCCTTTAATACAGCTAAATAAAATCCAAATTAACCACCTTCAGTAGTTTACCTGTGTGTAATTTATTCTCACTTTAACTTGAATTGTTCTGTGATTTCCTCTGATCCAAATCAGCCATTTTAGAGTAGAGACACATAGAACTGGCAGTTCTATGTTGTCCTTTCAGGAATGTTTAAATCAAGGTTGGGTCTTCAAAAATACCTCAAGCTTTGAACTTCTTAAAAAGCGTGGTTTAACCTGTCAAAATAGAAAGACTATGGTGCAACTCTGAACCTCCCATGAAATGGTCATTCACCTAGAAACAGATATTAAATCAGAGAGGCAGCCAGGAGGGGGGAGGAGCTGCAAAATCTGTCAAGAGGGCAAGTATGAGATGAAAACTCTTCCTTTATGGAAGAGAAGCGAGAAGGAAGACACTGGTAAAAGAAACACAAATAATCACATTTGAGGTCTGTGACAAGCTGCGTTAAATTATTTGGAGGAATACTGACACTGAGCTATCGGAATATAGCTCCACAATGATGAAACATGGTGGTGGTAGCATCATGCTTTGGGTAAGCTGGTAAAAGATGAAAGAAACCCTGTGAGAAGCTGCAGAAGACTAGAGACTGGGGTCAAAGTTCACCTTCCAGCAGGTCAACAACCCTGGACATATGAGACAGAGTAACAATGGACTAGCTTACAATGGACCAGTTAAAGTCTGGACCTAAAGCAAAATGAGAATTTGAAAGCTGATGTTCATAAAACATCATCTTTGACAAAGTTGAGCTATTTTGCAGAGAAAGGAGGGCAGAAATGTCGTCTGTAGATGTGTAAAGCTGGATCACAAAAAACTAGAAGCTTTAATTGTAGAGAAATTATGTGGTGAAATGAAAATATATGCTGCTCTTCAGATTTGCAAAGAATATTAAAAATTATTTAAATATTCACCACTTTGTATTTATCTTTCACATAAAATCCCAATAGTGTGGGTATTGCGTTTGCAGAGTAGGAGGGAAGCATCATTGATACTTGCTCAAAACCAATCATTATGCAAATTTACAGAAATAATCCCCCCTCTCCTGCAGATGGGGTTCATGCTTTCATGTAGTTTCATCTTTTTCAATATGCACTTCACCTCCAAAGTCCTTTGATTGTCAAATTGGTTGGAACTTCTGAAGCAGTCAGAGACAAAAGGGGTTTTTTTTCCATTTTTTTTTATTTTCTTTGAAAAAAAGAGGAAAAATGTATCAAATTTGAATGAGTCGCCATGTTGCTATTATGAAATAATTCAGGGATACATGGTTGCTTTGAAATGATGCACTACATAAAAAATTTATTTTTCTTTCCCTCATACACACACACACACACGCATGACTTGGAAGTCTCGTCTTCAACCTGAAAGTTTTTTGGGGGGGATTTGGGGATCAACTCTTTCAACGAGGTTATACCGTAAAATAGAGAAATGTCTGAAGATTTGGGCTAGAAAAAAATGGCCAATACTAAACCTCGATGGAAATGTCTGACTTTAACCTGACTTTTTCCTGGCAATTTTTATGTGGGAAAACAAATAGAAAGAGACTTGGCAGTGAAAAAATATATAGAAAAGAAAAGTCAGATTGTGGGTAAGAAAAACGCACCAGTGGGTATACAGAAGAAATGACGGGTAGACTGAAAGCAGCAAAATTTACATCGTTTAAAAAAGGTTGCTGAGGACAAATGATGTTTAGAGCTCTGAAAATGAAAATTGAAATTCAAAGCAAATCGTGTCAAGCTCATAAAAACACTGTAATATTAATCTATTTACATCTATGTACACTGCAACTCATAAATGTTTTACATTAAAAATATTTTAGTCAAATAAACAAACAATAAGAACTGGACAGACCGGGATTTACAAATTTAAGAAATGGTTTTAACATTCTCATCTTAAAGTCTGAAAATCTGGAGGGCTCTGTTCAGTCCGATTCCAGCTCTTTGGGTTTTTTAGTCCACAGCTCTATCATGGCAGTGCTTCAAAGGTGGCTTCAAACACCGGCTGTGTTTCTCCGTCCTTCAGGGGAGTTTATACTTCAACGAGCGTAACTTGGAGCTGACCGGTTGCCACCTCAGACATCTCGATGAGGAAAGCCGACTGGTTGCTGTAGTGTTCGATGATGTTGTCGTCCATGTTGACCAATATTCTACAAGATAATGAAAAAAGACGTTACCTCAGAGGTATTTTAAAAAAACTACTGCTTTGTGCCTGTTTCTATGAATATTTTTTCATTGAAATCAACTTCTGTTTGAGTTCAGGGTAAGAAACATGGCCTCTGTCAGCCTTTAAGTGTTTGATGCTTTAATGCTCCAGCTACCCTGCGGCTCACGCACACCGCCTGCAGGGACTGCACTGATTGAAGGTAGCAGTAAAAAAAAAGGGAGTGAACTGCTGGGAGAATGTAACCCAACCTGTTAGCTTGGCTGCTTCCCCCACTGATAGCTGCCAGCAAGAGGCAGGAAAAAACCCCAGAGGTGTTCCAGCTCATCTAAGCAGGTCACAAGTTAAGGACTTCATATCTGCCCTGGTGTCACGCAGGAAAACAACCCAGATTAACGTAGGTTTAAAAACCAACAGCCATCCCTCTGATGAGTTTCTGTTTTTCTGACTCAGCTCAGTGTGAAAGACGTTGCAAGCAAGTTTTTATATTTACTCAAAGGGTTCGGATTCAGTAAAAACTACATGATCTTTGTCAGATGTGTGGCAGTCGATAACTTGATAGGCAACATTTAGCTTGTGACTGGAAGCCCTGAGGCCTTCATCGAAAAAGGATCGCTTCAAATAGTACTTCCTGATGTTCCAACGAGATACAGTTGTGAAAACATCAATAACTTAAACAACTGCTGATGACTCATCTGCACTACGTGTGAAATCTTTTCATCTGCTGCCTTTTTGTAAAGGAGCGACAATTAAAACATTCCGCAGGCTAAGCCAAACCTACCGACCAGGTCTGTCGGCATGAAGAGGATAAAGCCAGAAACGAAGCCCTGAGCATACGCATCCAAGTCAGTTCCTTTTACATCACCCAAGACTCAGGAACTCACCCTCGTTTGCATTTTTTGCAGATTCTCCCAATGGTGTCTTTTTGCAAGCCGTACTTTTCGGAAATCTGAGGAGAGAAAGGTGTAGAGATGAAAGTGAGCGTGAGCTCTTGCTCAGAGAAAGATAATACACTTGTGAAAAGAGGAAGACATCAACGAACGTTTTCATTTGATACTTACAGCTTCTCGCAGGCCTGACAGCGTCGGCGAGCTGAGCATGAGCGCGTCGAACACTTCCTCAGCGCCGGTTCTCACGTACAGCAGGACTAACAGAGCAAGAGAGACACAATCAGCACCAAGAAAAACGAAAAATACTTTTTATAACGCCTAGGCATGGGCTGGTTCAGAAAAAACACTGTTTAATGTCCTTTCAACAGAAGGCAAATCAGTGCCAAAATAAAACTGGCTTTCTCCTGATTAATAGATCTGCCCCTCCTGCGCCTGTTGCTGGCTTAAAGAAGGATACAACAACTTTCCTTAGCTTTTAAAAGAAGAACTTAAAGTTGTTTAGAAATACCTGATTGTGAAAAACAGAAAGCCATGCTGTTAAAAAACAAAGAGGTGTGACTGTATCACACATAACTGTTATTAAGATTTCACTTTTAAGAACTTCCACTAGCAAGTTATCACTATGACTGGATTTTAATGGACTAATTTGATCATATCTTTCTGGATGTAAATTGAATCAGTTTGTCTTTTAAAGGGCTCCAAATTATATTTTGTGTACATCAGTGATGGATATATATCAAACCAAACTGAACTGAATAAACTGAATGAAATAAAAAGTATAACACGTGTTGCTGCACACTGCCAGTTGCTAGCAGAAATAAGGCTAATAAACATTTGCTTTCATCATAAAAAGAGGAATTTGGTTGAATGGGAACTAGAGAATCACATCATTTTAGTTAACGTGATGCTGTTTTATAGTTGGTAAGGTAAGAGTGGCATTGCATCATGAACAGTAAGTACATGCAGTTTTGTACTGAACTTAGCAGGAGTCTAAATCTAGAAAAGAGAAAGAAAAAAACAACATATTCCAGGAGGCTAACACCTTTCAAAAACCTTATTCTTCCACTTGAAGGAAGTAGACAGTTTCTAAAACCAAATTTCCAAAATACGCGTATTGATTCGCATGATTAATTTAGAAAATTCCTACTTGTTGGATTTTGGCCATTATTGTTGCAATTTAAGATTTTTTTTTTCTGTTTTTGTGTCTTGTACATAATTTTACACTCAATTTTTATTGATAATGCCTCATTTGTGTTAAAAATAAACCAATAAGATATCTTTAAAAAAAAAAAAAAAAGTTTTATTGGCTCTAGTGGCCTTTACTTGATAGTTAATTGATAGGAAAGTGGGTAATGAGAGAGGGGAAAAGCATGCAGCAAGGGTCGCAAGGCCGGGAATCGAACCTGCGACGGCCGCGTCGAGGCTGGAGCCTCCATGTGCAGGTTGTGCTTAACCCCTGAGCCACCACAGCACACTCCCTCCCAATAAGCTATGTAATGTGGAAAATTCCAAGTATCATGATCAAAATAAACTGTTCCTAATGACATTAATTTGGACGCATTAACATCATGATATTGATGTTTTTCTTAAGGTCATCCCAGCGTGAGAACCTGAGCCAGCCCATGCCTGCATTAGGATTGTTTTTAATGTTCCACCTCTTTGTGGGTCTTCTCTGCGTGTCTGTTTGTTGGGTGGAGAGCCGCTCTGCTCTCTGTCTGGATACAGCCTCTTCAGACAACTCCTGCCAACACAAAACCAACAGCCACGTCAGACAAAAGCAACCGGCTGATGGAAAGGTGACAGACATTCACAGGATAATGTGTTTTTCTCTTTTTTGGAGTGTTTTTACATGCGCTTACCTTTCAACGTCATCCATAGGAGTGGCCTGGTGAGACAATAGAGAGGAGAAGAAAGATCTGATTAGATGCAGCTCCACTGATAAAGACATTGCCTAATGTCCTTCATGAAAAAAAAACCCATTTTGTCATTGCTTGAAGTGTTTATTTCCCATGACCTCTAGCAGAGCCACTGTGACGTGGACACTGATGAGGAGAGGCAGATAGCACCATCATACCCCTAATCACACCATTCAATCAGATATACACTTCTTTTCATGAGTCACTCTAACTTTAATTATTCTGAATCTAAAATGTTTTGCATTTTAAATGCATTTGGCATCTTAATAACCTGACATTTACCGGCTCCTACGTAAACTCTACAACGTGTCATGTAAAGCTTAGAGATTGTGGGAAAGCTGGCCTGTCTGAACAGCTCTCTAACCACACTGTTGTTGTAGCTCTGATGAGTGAAGGACATGTTAAAAAAAAAAAAAAAAAGATGAGGGCGGCGTGCGGCAGATCGACTTGGGGATGTTACCCTGGCTGTCTACGAGCTTTCGTGCAAACCCCCATGTCTCAGACGCCACACGTTCAGGCCGCAGATGCTTGAACTTGTGCCTGGTTTCGACTCCAATTAGCTTATCTGATGCAAAGCCTGTGTTTAGCTTCACTTTCACTGGTATTATTAACATCGCCGTCCCACTTCCTCCAGTTTCCCAAGCCCACTCCCGTCCTTGCATACTTTCCCACAGTTTTTTCCCTGCTTCGCTCGTGCCTATCCCATCACCTGCAGGGCTGTGCACGCAAACAAGAGAGCTTATTAACGAGGGGCTTACCATGCGCTGTAAGCTGGTGAGGTGTGCCTCTGGGATGAAGAGAACTGCCTGAGTGACGAGGTCGTCTAGAGTTTTGAAGAAGGTGCACTCAGAGCCGATGGAGCTGCTCACAACAGACTTGGCTGCAAACAAACCAAGAGATTCAACAAAGTCAGCTTATTATTCATTGGATAGTGAAATAATTAGGCCTGTCACAATATCAAATTTTGCAAATTGTCCCACAAGTTAATCTGATAAACCATAATATTGTAGTTTTGAGACCATTTTTAAGTAACATAATTGTTAACTTTAAATTCTAATGAATATTTTACACTGGAACTGGAAGACATTTTAAATATCCCAAATAAATAAATGAAACAACAAATAAAATTAATTATAAGACTTAATCATCCAGTTTTTAGTAGAAAAAAAACTAGAAAAACGCTAAATTATGCAACTGGAAATTATTGCACTTGTTTTAGTTTATTATGCGGTTAATCAACTTATTGCAACACTAGTAATAATAATAATCCCTTTCTGTTTTTAAAAAATACTCACTATGTGCATCATTAGTGTTCTTTCCCCTCCTCTTGGATCTCTTCTTCTCTTCATCACGCATTTTCCTCTCTGCACCCTGCAGACACGCAAACAGGAGGTTACAATAATGGCACGGATCCCACAAATACCTGTTTTACATGGCTTATAGAAAAACAGTGAATGAATCTGAGTGGATTACCTTATCACAGAAAATCTTGACCTGGCAGGCAGCTCTGTGGATGAGCTGGTTGTTTCCTGAACTGAAGTCGTAGGTGTCGATCTGCAGGTTCAGAGGCAGGCCCTTCACCCCTTTCTGAGAGGAGAAGTCGGTGCTCAGGGAGTTTATGCCAATGTAAATCTGAGGAAAAAGAAGAAAAAAAGATTTTAAATCCCTTTTTTATTATTCATGTGCATTATTTAGAAAGTTAAATTGAGCAAGAAAGCGAGACCTTTCTCTTCTTTTCCTGAGGGTACTTCAGTTTGAATGAAAGCAGGAACACCTGCAGCACTCTTTTTTTATATATATATATTTCTAAGTACTGGTAGTTATCTTTTCGTCTCCCACACTAGTGCCCAATTGGAGCAGGTTTATTGGCCCCACCTAACACCTCAGGGGCCAACAGAGAGGCTGGGTCTGCTGGAGATTGACAGAAAAGGCATATTTTACATTCCTGCTGTGCCTCTTCAGCCACTCCTTTTTCTTTTTTCTGTTTTGTTTTACTGCCAGCGTTTCCCTTGCTCTGCCGTTCAACATGTCAGCTAACGCATCTCGTTTAACTTTCTCGGCTAACGCATCTCGTTTAACTTTCTCGGCTAACGCATCTCGTTTAACTTTCTCGGCTAACGCATCTCACGGCAGCAGAGAAACCATGCATGCATTAGGACAAGGTCTTTACCTTTGCCTCCTCGTTGGGGTTCCACACGAAGGAGAAAGCGTTGAAGGCCACCTCCTCCAAGTTGCTGATGCCGCTGAACACTTCTTTGTAGTCGGCTGTGTGAAGTTAAGAGATGTAAATATTTTAATTCCTTACAAGGTAAAATTTTCTCAAAATTATAGACAATTAAGGCCTCGTATTTTAAAACGGTCCATGCATGTTTTGGTAATTGGATGTTCTCATCAGAAAGGAAGGAAGGGTATTTTTTTTTTACAAACTGTTACCTTCCTAAAATAATAACCTACGTCATCTTTGTCAAAAGATGATTTAAGCATAAAAAAGTGTCTTAGAATATTATTTTATGAAGGTGACAATATATAAAATAAAGTTTATATAGCTCTCCACACTTTCTTTGTGCTATATAAGTTTTCAACAGAAAAAAATTCATTTTTGATTGTTGTCGGTAGTTGTTGCTTCTTTTTGAGGAGAAATTTCAGAAACCAAAAATATGCATGGACTCATTGCGCTTTCCTGTTTTTGTGTGTCATAAATCACTCACTTATTTCTTTTGAAAAAAATTCTGTTTTTCCAAAAGATGAAAAAACAGAATTTGCACACTTTCTCTTTTCCACTTATTTTTTCAACAGGGAAAGAAAGTATATTTTTGACCCAAAAAATGTGAAAATGATTTATAATTTTACTTTTTTATTTTGGTTGTCGTTGCTGGTTTTTGAGGAGAAAGTTCAGAAACCAGAAACATGCACGGACTGACCACGCATTCGTGTTTTTGCGTGTGTAAAAAAAAAAACATACCGATGTCAATAACCCTCTGCTTGACAGTTGGCTGACGCGCGTGCCAGTGGTTCCAGAAGCGGAGCTGCATTTCTGGGCTCTTGTCGTTCTCAAACACAGCCATCACCACCGTCTGGAGAGGAGAAAACAGAAAGGTCAATGGCAGTGAGTAGGCCACATTTTTCAAATGAGCATCTCTGTTTTTACTGAACAACAATACGTTTCATTCATGACGGGAAATCCTTCTTTTCTGCTCTGATTTTCCTGACAAACAAAAGAGCAGTGAGAACACCACACCTTCTCCCCTCCTTGTTCTGTCTTTTTATTAACACTGTCAAGCTGAGCTGACTTCCACTCTAGCCCCATTTAACTGCCATAGAAACAAATTGTTTGGCACAAGCCCTATCCGCAGGCTGTCAGCAGGGCATTAGTCACCGACATAGCTGGCTTCCAGGGAGGGACAAACATTTGGGAAGGGCTCGTTTGGTGACACAGAAATAAAATAAGAGTACCTGCTCCTCAAACCCTTAGGGAAAAAATACCAGAGTAGTTCCTAATTCTTTACGTAAAGCTGAACAAAACTTTGAGGAGATTTTTTTAATACAATGACTCACTCACCTTGACTTTGGTGGCGGTGAGGCAGGCGCTGCTGTCGACTCCCTGCAGAGTGATGGGGTAGAACTGGCCTTTGTTCAGGTAAACCATCGGCAACTCGCTGGACTTGTGAGGCAACGCAGCAGGAGATCCGAGGGCAAACTGGAAGTCGTTCCTGGGCCTCTCCGGAGAGGAGCTGGCGTACGAGCCCGAGTAGACGGGGCTGGGGTGGCTTTCAGGAAACGGATCGCTATAGGGAAGAGTCTGAACCCCACACAGTGTTTTAACACGTTAGTAAAAACACTTAAATGTGCAACAAACATTCAGCTTTCAGACAATGGTGGCGGGCTTACCTCAGCGCTGGGGTCAGGAAACACAGTGTTGTCTGGCCACTTCTGCATCAGGTCGAAGATGTTGTTGAGCTCCTGCTTGTCGTACGTCTCTGCGACGACGCTGCTCAGGGTGGCGTACGTGTCCGAGGAGCCGGGAGCGGAAATGATGGGCTGGGAGGAGATCTGCTTCAGTCCCAGAACCTCCTGAGGGTGGGAGGTGGGACCGATCTCAGAGAGGATCTTCAAGACCGGGTCGTTGAGGTTGGTCAGAGTCCTGCCGGGTCAGAAAGAAGCAAAAGTTCAACAGAGAATCTAGCAACTATGTTTATGTGAGCTAAACATAAGTATATGTATATATAAGTATAATACGAAATACAAAGGTCAAAGAAATGAGAAGGGATTTTAACTAATCGTTTTTGTTTTCACACAGTAAAGGTTTTACAAGTTGCACAATAACTTGATCCATCCTTGTCTAAATGGGGACGTTTTTCACAATTTAGTGTCAAAAAAACCTCAGAAAAAAACCATTTTATCAATAAATTTAAAGTTTCATAAATTGCTGTTCATTAGTTAATCTATTCTCAACTTAACTAAAGATATTTAAACATATCCCTGTAATTTACCATGTGACAACTTGTGTTTTGACATCTTGATGAAGGATTATATGAATAATTTCTTATATGTTTTACAATAATTTTGTTGTATTGTCTTTTGTTTTGTATTTAATGTTTAATATTTGTCTAGCTTTGTCATTTTAACCTTGTTTTGTATAACCTGATTGTTTTTAGCTAGATAAATTACTCATTGTTCTGGGCAACAGATGAAAAATAGCCTTTTTTTAACAGAAATGTTAATTATTGGGCTCTATTTCTGCCAAATAAATTTCAGATTTAGTGCAAAATATAAACTTCAGCACTGTTAGCCAGCAGTGGTCCATATTTTTTTTTACATTTGCTTGGAAGGGTTGCGCTTCCACTTAGAAGGAAACACAAATAATTTATAGAAACCTTGAACTGACAAAACCTGTGCCACCCCCTGTTAGCATAAAGCCCTGGGTGGAGAGCCACATCTCCTACATCAAAAAGAACCACTGAATGCGACTGAAGATGGCGGCGCGTGCAGCAGCTAAAGCGCTAAAAGCTTCTTGCAGAACAGCAGGCTTTACGTCTGGGTGGGAACTATTTGTTTCTTAATCCGGGCCTTCTTTCCCCGGCCCTGTGTTTGCATTTCTCCATTGAAAACGTTTGAGGGGACAACACTGCGCCCGGCAGTGGCCTTTTCTCAGCCACCTCTGGAGGAATAAGGAGCAGCAGCAACCTGTTGTGAAACTGTCAAAAAGGGAGACGATGATGGAGAAAGCGTCTGTGAATGGAAGGACTGGAGACAATAATCCCTCCTGCTCTGTTTGGCTACGGGATTACCCACTCATGAGTTTATGACCTCCTAAAGCCCTGCCATTTTTCCTTTATGAATTATGACCGTCATAAGTTTCATCAAGTGAGAAGAGAATAAAAACATGGATTAAATTTCAGAACGTGACACGAAGAACATCTGTTTCTCAAGTTTCTCACAGTCAATGTATTTTTTTTAGGATTTAATTGTGGACTTGTAGGGAATTCAGGGGGGAAATTTGGGAATTCTGTAAAATTCAGCTGACCTCTCTGTTGGCTTGCAGATGTTGTTGCGGTTGAAGGCAGCAGCTTTCTGCTCTTTCTAGTTGTGGAAAAGAACAAAATTCAAAAACATTAAATAAAACATCAAAATAAACAAGAAATTAATTTATTAAGGAGTGAAAATTAAAAATTGTTTTACCCTGCACTGTTCCTGAAGCATTGTTAAGGCTGTCATGGTTTCTCCAGGGTTGAGTCTAAGCTTCTGCTCCGGGTTGGGGGTGTCCAGGTAGGCCCAGGAGTCCATTACGTAGTTTGTACAATGGTTATAGCTGAAGTTCTCGCTCTGAAAGACCAGTCCCAGAGTTCTGCAGCAGAAATCAGAGTGTAGATTGATTTATTTGAACAAAACGACATAAAAAGTCATGTATTTTCTTGGATTGAGAGGCTTTGACAGAGCCGTAGTGAGCTGGAGACGAGCTGCGGAGGTTCCTGAGCCTTGGAGCACTGTACATACTTGCCCTGTAGCATGGAGGGTTTCGATTGCAAAACCACAGAGCTGAGTAAAATCCCTCAGGAGCCGCAGTGTCAAAAGGGTTCAACAACACATAAACAAGCACGCACATACGCAGGTGTAGCGCTTTGTGGTTTCAAGCGTGAACAGGGGAGCGACCACATGCTTAAATCCTATATAAACCTCCTTATTTGCACAAATGCAATCCGATTTTTTTTCTGCTAAACAGAAGCCAGCATCTACAACCAAGAAGCAAGCTCTGCTTTTCCATCTCAGTTGTAAAATAACTAAAGGCTGGGATTGTGAGGATATGACTTGTTCAGAAAGACTCACAGTGACATTGGATTGTGAACAGCCACCCTGCCAGGATAAGCCCCCCTGCCCTCCCCTTCTTTAGTGTGAGTCTGGAGCCACTAATGAACAAACAGCAGCAGTTTAGCCTGGATAAACAGTTAATAAAATGTGCTGACAGACACACGAGACCACAGCCATGCATAGCTACATCTGAGTCAGAGCACAGGGAGAAGAAATCCCATGTATGTTGTGACTCCCAGCTAAATTCCAAGTTTGGAAACTGGACTTTTTAACTTAAATTTCTCCCCAACTTGGGTTAAAAACTCCTCCAAATGCTCAGAGATGCAAAATAAACGTTCCTGCTTAGACTTATTCTGCATTTCACCCAGAAACCAGGACTTTATTTCAGATAAGGTGAGCTCCTGTCTAACGTTTCACCATCATGTAACTCAATGCATCGCATGCTGTCATTGCGCTCCAACACCTCCAGAGGAGATTCTCATTTCCCACAATCCCTTTGTGCTCCGTGGCCCCTAGGTTAGCGACAACACAAGCTGAAACAGACCCACTGCAGCCTCGGATCCAGAAAGTGTGTGTCATCCTCTGCGCTTTTAATACAACTTGTCCGTATCAATTTTCTCTGTAGAAATCCCAGTTAAAAAGCAGCAGAGATTTTCACATAGGGGTCCCATTGCAAAAAAAAATAAAAAATAAAAAAAAGGAAATTATACACAAACCATTTACAGCACTACTATACTTCTACTTACAAGTACAGTTTTATAAATTAACATTTTAAGGCAAAATATTTAAAAAAGAAAACTTACTCAGTCTCTTTGGTCATCTCTCCCGTACCAGTTAATCTGAACAGGCTCCTTTATGTATTCACTGTATGTATGAACTCTTCTCTCTGTGTCAGTCTAGCAGAGAAAATCAGACACAGATTAGTCAACTGCAGTGATTTCTCTAAAGGAGGCCCAGTTTTATGTCATGCCAGAACAGAGTCTGCTTCTCTCATCTGATTGGCTGAGAGCTCTGCAACAGGTGTCTGATAGGACAGGTGGAGGTGGGACCTGCATGCTTGCACATGAGAGCACCGCAGCTAGCAGGTTATTTTGCATAACAATCTCAGGTGGGAGGGTCTTGCATCTCATTAGGTGAATCTGAAAAATAGAGATAGGGAATCAGTTAAGTGTGAACGGTTTGATAATGACTGAGAGAAGAGAACAAAGGGAAGGAGCCTGGCTTTAACATGTTAATAGTTTTTCAGTATCATTTTTCACCGCTACTCTGGTTTTGGTTTCTTAAATTTTTTCTGTTTTGGGAATTGGTAATTGGGGGCGGGGATGTTTTTCTAAGTTAACCTATTTTTTGTTGCTGTTTCTTAAATTCTATTCCAAACAATCCTCACTGAGGTGAAGACAGTAAATTAAAACCACCATTTAATCTGTTTTACTGATGAAACAAGCAGGTCTATGTTCAGGCAAAATATGCGCCTCTGTTGGATTATTGGGTTTAGTCTATAATTAAAGTGAATGTGACACCTTGGTTTTAAATTCACATACTTGGAATGAAAGAGGAAGCTTTTTAATGTTACAAAAAATATTTAGTGCACAATAAAACATTCCCTTTTAAACTTAATCCTGAGTTATTCAAGACTCAAGATTACTTTATTGATCCCTGCAAGGAAAATTATTTTGTCCAAAAAAATATAGAGAGTAAAAACAGAATAAAATCAAATACTACAGCGGGGAAAACAAGTCAAAGTTGTAAGCAGAAAAATGTTCCCATCCTTTGAACGTTGTCACATTGCAACTAAACTTCAATGAATTTTGGGGATTTTGTGAGATAGTTGAGAAGTGGAAGAATAATTATTACTTAATTCTGATAACTCTTATCCTATGGAGGACCAAAACTGACATAATAAGAAATAAAAGCATACATTTCTATTTAGTTTTTCCTTGTCCTTACACATTTGTTGTTGTCAAGAAATGTATATGTTTTGTTTTTTCCTTTCCTTTATACATGTGCTGTCATCTAAAAATTTATATTAATTTAACTTTTCCTTACAAGTGTTTTTGTCAAGAAATGTATATATTTTCTTTTTCATTTCATTTGGAACAGTGACGTTGGTTCCAAAGCTCTATTGGCCAATAGCAGGAGCTGGACATGGAAGGCAACTCTCCTCATTAACATAAAGATGCACACAGAAGTTGAGAAAAGGAGAAGCAGAAAAAGGAGAGGAGGCAATGACAAAAGAAGAAAAAGACAAAACAAAATATCTACTTTTGTTGACAAAAACAAACGTTTAGGGGAAATGAAAAGGACAATACATTTCTTGAAGAAAACACACGAAGGAAAAGTAAAATTAATATAATTTTTTTGATGACAGCACATGTATAAAGGAAAGGAAAAACAAAACATGTACATTTCTTGACGACAACAAATGTGTAAGGACAAGGGAAAACTAAATATATATTTATGCTTTTATTTCTTATTATGTTAGTTTTTGTCCTCCATATTATCCACCTGCCTTCAGAAGTCACATAATTGGTCTATTATTATATCCATCTCTGTGTAATTTAATCTCATTATAACTCCAGTTTCTCTGTTTTTTAGTGAACAAACAGCATCATGAAGACAAAGTAGCACAGTAGACAGGTGGAGTTTAAAGTTGGGTTAGGTTCTAAAACAACATTTCAGGATTCAAACAGTGCACATTTACAATCCAACCCACAAATATGAACTTAATGGATCAGTAATAAGAAGAAAGATGTCAAAAATGCAACATTTTTAAATGTGCAAAGGCTTAATCTTCAATGCAAGTTTGTTCTTTGTTCTAACTAGACAACGTGGGGGTGTAAGACACTGCAAACTCTAGAACTAGAAAAAGTCTTATTTATTCACAAATGCACGGATAGATCACATTTACTGATTCGTATGATAATACGAATGGATTGAGATGGGGGTAGAGATGCATACAAATAAAGACAAACCCAGTCATTGTGTTCGGTTTCACAATGACTGCAGTAAAAACACAAAACTGTACGCAAGCCGGAAAGCTTTGTCCTGCATTCCTGGTTGTCAGCAAATCAAACTTTGCCGACATTTCATTTGTCATAACTCTACGCTTTAACATGACTGCGTGGGAGCCCCAACACCTGAGGGAATTTGGTGTGGCAACACTTTAATATCCTAACCACACTCACACACGCCCACCCTTACTTGCTAAACAAATAAATGCACAGAGGAAAAAGTATCTCTGCATTGGGAGAGAAAGAGAAAGAAAAAAAATGTGCAATCATTGTTCTGCAGTATATACCTTTCAACAAGATCTTCTTGATCATAAAAATTACTCTGCTTTATGCAAAAGGCATCTTTGTTTTTGCTTAGAGCATTTTCTCATTTTTGCTGCGAAATGCGGCCTAATCTGGGTTTCATTTTCCACCGCCCCTCTTTGTGTCTTTTATGGAACCCAGGGGCGTTGCCAAGAATCTTGGGCCCCATGACAAAAATTAGATTGGGCCCCCCCATGCAGCTACTGTTATAATTTTTTGAGTCTATCTGACCTATCAAAAGCATCACAATTTTAAAGGCTTGCAACAGCCTTGCTTTCTTTTGTCCAATACTGATAACTAGCACAATATTTACTGCTCATGAATTTTACATGCAACAATCCGCATACAGTATGCAAGTAGGTTGCTTAAATTTTTTTCTATTACGTTTAGCTTACTGAAATGTTTCTCCCCATGAGCAACAGTCATAGGCAACATGTAAAATACACATGAAGCAATCCAGACTTCTCAAAAAATGCTATGTAGTTAATTTTAATCAAGCTGCAGTACATAACTTTAATAAAAAATGTTTTCTTCATATTTGTTAAAACTGTCACCATGTCGTGACAGTTTGTTATGAGACAGATAATCTGTGAAAACAATCAATCTCCTCCACCTTGTCCCAGAACTACTATTGCTAGCTAAAGTAATGCAACATTCCGGCCAAAACAACCAATCAGAACCAGGAGGAGGGTCTTAGTGCTGTCAATCAACTTCATTCACTCACTGCTAAATGTGCTAATAGTGGAGAAACAACATGCCATTACAGGAAAAATGTTTATCTGCTGTCACTGGTAGCTATGCTAACTAGACTTAGCATTCACAACAGGCTGCGTTAGCTAAAGCACAGGGATGAGCAGCCACATGAGATTGTGATTGACAGCGCTAAAACTCTCCTGTCTCTGATTAGTTGTTTCTAGATAGTACTGGGAGAAGGCAGAGGAACTATTTTCACAGATTATCTCTCATATCGTACTGTCACAACATAATGACAGTTTTAACAAATATGTAAAAAAAAAAAAAATTCTATAGAAGTTACATACTGTGGCTTTAATTTCACTTAGGAAAAGTCAGGAGGGACGTGGGTTAGAGCTGCTGCTGACTGACTCATCGGTTGTTAAGTGGTAAAAGGTACAGATACAAGTTCAATGTATGAATATGTTGGCAATTACTTTCCTTAATTCATTAAATGCTAGTGAAATGGAGGCAAACAGTAGCCTGTAGCTAAGCTAACTATGCTAAATGGTTGATAATCTCACACAGTCTACCCACCTGTCGGAGAAAAACCGGGTTACAAATTGACACATTTACCCCTTTCTCTCTCTGTCTCTCTATTTTTTGAAAACCTAACTTTATTATTTTTCTTAGCAGTACAGTAACCGTCACAGTCGTTCTTGTTTTCTACTGATTGCGGCTGAATACCATCACCGTCAAGCTCCAAGCAGGAACGAACCGTTTCATGCAGATCCAAGGTGTTCAGGGCAAATGTAGTTAGTTGTGTGCTTTTTGGTCTGGGAGAGTAACATTTAATTTTTTACTGCTAAAATCAATTTTAGAAAACACCATATAATGAATTTTGTAATTGACAGGGCCCCATTTTTTTAATTTCTATGAACAAAAGAAAAACAAAAACAACAATTGTGGAGTGCCCCCTGTTGGTCTGGAGCCTTGGACTTGTCATAACCTTTCCCCTGATGGAACCACAACATAAATCCTAGAAGATCCTGGTAATACCACTAACACCAGCCCACCTCTGAGCGTACTTAGGAATCATTTACCAAATATGTACAGCAAAGTGTTACCTGCAGCTGGTTGGCCCGTTTTTCTGTGTGATTGGATGATATTAAAAGATGCATTTAGTTCTTTTTTTTACAACATATATGAAAATAACTATGTCTGTATAAAGATACGACCTGCAAAAGATTTGTTTTCCAATTTTCTCCAAGTCAAACAAATACTGATATTTCAGGGTCAATGCCCAGGCTTGTATTAAACATTTTAGAAGTATGAGGTCACAATGGGTGTTTTGGCATTACTTTTGGACTTTAGCAATTTCCATTCTAAAGCTGTGGTTCTTAATCCTGCATAGATTCAGCATGGTTTCTGCAGAATTCCTCAGAGATTTTAGATGAGAACATCATGGATTTGCAGGAGATTGAAATGCATTAACCACACATTCAGTCACTATCAACCTCCACCCGCCCGAGCCCGGGCGATTTGCATAATTTTTTTTTATGAAAAAACATAACTCCGCCAAAAACAATGCCAACATACCCATGCCATACCTCTTTAGAATCAGGACATCTAACAGAAAACGACTATCAACTCC